>JAVQJD010086914.1:0-10197 GCA_036023655.1 Nannoperca australis
AATTAAACACCCATAATCAATTACTGCCCTTATCAATCCTATATATAATCTTTATAATGATGTCCTCTCTGCTCCCCATTCTCTCCCTCTCAGACATCTTATTATACCCTCTACTTTCTCTATGTGAACCTTACATGTTAGCTATGGCGGCATATCGCTGCCATAAAGCGCGCGCGCGCAAATTACATGCTCGCGCGCGTGATTTAATTCTGCGAGCGCTTAAACAGCACGCGCGCGAGCAAAATTGCAGCTCGCGAGGAGAAAACTAGTGCTCGCGCGAGCAAAATTGCAGCTCGCAAACTTAATTCCTCATGTCCCCAGATTAGCTTGAAAAGTCTGCACTATGGCACATCACTGTGGAAACTATGTGGTCTGCCTGGGAGGTAGAAATACTACCAGAAATGTAATATACTAGTATGAGTTGGAAAGTAGTCAGGAGTCATTGGAATTATAAGTGATTTGTAGTAAATGAGCTAAACAGGTGAAATAATGTCATGGTCCTTTAAGTTTAACCTTTGGTCGAAATATCACTATGCTACATGTTAGTCCCTGACCACCATCAGACATTTTAACATCTTTCACATGTTTAGTATCCCATCAGCTTACAATGACTCATACTGTTTTAATAATTTGGATGGTGGTTTTACTTTCCCAGTAACAAGCAGACAAAAAGAACACTGCTAGTGAGCTAACGAGGAAGGAAACGCATTGTTAGGCTTAAAAGATACACACAATGCGCTTTGGTCTGAATGCAAACATAATGTGGTTTGTTTGTTTGTGTGAATCCCTTATCTGTAATTGCAGGTTAAAGAATTATTTCAATATTTACACTTAAGGGGTTTAAGCATTGTTTTGGGGAGGGAATCACTTCACTTTAAGAACACACACACACACACACGCACACAAACAAACCCCCAAAACATACACAGGACCAGTAAGGATTTAGAGAATGCTGAGATTAGGAATCCAAGCCCCCCACCTACACAACTAATTCAGTTATTTATATATATATATTTCATTTTGAACTGTTTAATAATAATTTCTGTAAATGTCTCTGCAAGGTGCACAGAGGTGGTCTAAAAAGGGTTAAAATCCAGCAACATTTCAGCTGGTGGCCTTCATAAGGGTCATCACTTTACAAAGAACTTGATCGACCCCTTCAGACTGCTTCATGCCTTCTGCAAGTAGAGGACATGACCTCTGTGTGTCCAACAGTAGCAGCAGCCCTGAATATACAGTACTTGCTCACTGAACATGGATTCTCTGACACAGTACTGCCACTGGTTTCCCTGCGTCACTACTCACTCAGCTCTGCAACAGCCATTCATTTCCAAACACAAACTGCATAGTTGAAATGTTCTCAATATACTTCATTATTGTGCTTTTTTTCAAGCTGGGATGACAAAGTCTCAAATCAGCTAATTGATTCAACAAATGCCAGTTTCATTTAAAATAGTCAAACTGCATTAGTAGTGTATTTAAAAACCAACAATCATACATGTTTGACACTCTCACAAATACAGTGAAGAAATGAAATATAAACAATCAAATTCATCAGTCATTCATCTTTCACAAAGACATTTTGACATGTGACAGTAGGAAAACAATCAAATGAATGATAGCTGAATTCCATTTAGCTGCTTCAGTTTCGAGGTCCTGGTGTTGTCTTACTGCCACATCTTACTGGGATACTTGAATACAACAGAGCCATCGTCAATTGTATAAGTAACACCACCAACTCCAGATGTCTGCAGGGGAAAAGGCCTCACTAGCAACGTAAGGCTGTGGCTTTACTGAAGTTTACAGCCACAGGGCTGGTACCAGGGCACCATCAATACAAAGACCTGATGGAGATTGTTCCAGTGGAGCTGCAGTGGAGTAAATGATACACAGGAGGGCAGTGCAGTATAATGCTACGAATGATCAGCTTCTGGCTTGGTTTGTGAGATCTTTGACAGTGCAGTTTATTTTCGGTTTAAGTGTCACCACATTATTGCCATCACAATGTGCATTAACAAAATAGTGCTTTATTCCTTTTATTCATCTTTTATTAGTCTTAACTTAACAATGTATCCAAAGAGAAATACTTTGAGTATAAAACAAGATACAATTTCATTTGAAAATTAGACCAGCTATGCCAGGCCTACAGTCTTGTATCTAGAGACAGTGTAGATACTGTCGTCATAATAAAACTGAATATATAAAGAGATCAATAAGATTGTGTATGAAAGAATGTATATATATGGTTTATACAAGGAACATGCTGTATGTACTATGTAATAGAAGTGGAAATTAGGAGTACTATACACTCATTGTGTTTCCATGATGACTGAGCAAATTCCATCTTCTGATGAAGACAATGAGATGTGGCTTAATGCTCCAGAAGAAGCTAGGGGTTACAGTTATCCAGTCTAGCTGACAATGTTGTTATTTAAAAAGGCACTATGTGTAGATTTGCAGTCTGCCACAATGTCTTTCCTGGTATTACCACTGGGGGCAGAAAAAGAAAAGAAATCTTGAGCAGCCTAATGGCGCACGTCAGATTGTTTCAGAAATTTGGAACATTTGTTGGATGCAGTCCCTCCTGATCCCACAATTGGAAAAGGGGTTTCAGATGCTGTTAGAGGATCCAACAAGCACTTTGCTGAAACACACTGGGGCCTTAAGGAGCTGCATCTGCTAGTCTTCAGTTCAGTCTTGGATTCTAATGTTCAGCATGTTTCATTCAGTTCACTAAGTCTATATAAGCATCCTTCTACAGTTAAGAACTCAGCAAGAGACATAATTGTGTCTGTAGTTTTTGCTATTTATCATTAAGCTTCTTACTGGTTGAGCAGCAATATGAATGTCATTGCCTTCAGTCACCAATGAGGGGAGCTCTAGTGCAAAAAACTCCTGATTTTGTTGGCGTCACTGCTGATCAAGTACACTCAGTTCAGCTCGAGGTTGAAGATGTTCTGTACTGAACACACAGTATGTTGCTTGTAGGAAAGTAAGATATCAAACAAGCATGTGAAAACTGGTATACTCTATAAGAGATTATTATTCACATTTGTATGTGTAGTATACAAATGAAGATGCAGTGTAAGTTCCCTGTGAAAGACTGTAGTTAAAAACGGGAGGAAGTAGAGAGAATTCTCATTCGGGTATAACAATCTGTTAGACACATGATTAACATAGCTGTGTCCCAATGCTCTACTACATAATAATATGCATTATGAAACACCAGAAACATGCCTAACAGCTGCTGTGTGTTTGGACGCACAACCAACAGGGTGAAGAACCCAGAACTACGTTTTTATAAGCTGCTGAACCAAAAACTGAGCCTTTAAGAAGACAAAAGAGGATCCAGACGTGAAGCATCAGAGGGAAGAATGGGAACACTGTGGGAGCCTGATCATGCTTGCTGCACACGTAGGCATACTGACTGCCTACGTGTGCAGCAAGCATTGTGTCATTGGTGAGTCAAATATCCAAATGTCAGGTTTAGTATAGCAATAATCCAAATGTTTCACAACATGTTACTTTAACCTAACAATGGCACTCTTGATTTGAAAAAAGCCTGGCTAGTACTTTGTTGGTAAGCAGCCTCGGTATGAGCATGATGATACACTGTGAGCTGTCCTGATCACTAGCAAGGTGGGAAAATTCCATGTAGGATGTTGAAATGTAAAATGTTAAAGACCCACCAGAGATGACCTGGATTTGGAATAGACCTGCAAACATGTCTGCAGGGCAGTATAGCTGCCACTGAGGTTGTGTCTTCTGTATTGTTTCTGGTAATTTGAGGGTTTTAATGACTGGAGGAGGAGTGGGTTATGGTTTATGATTCTGACACCATTTAGACTCTTTAAATTTTACTGTTTAGTAGGAAAAAATAGATATGTTGAGACCACCTGCCTACTGCGACTGAAAACAACACTTATAAGGTGCTGAGAGTGAACTGAAACTTTCACATCTTTACAGCTTTGTTGGGTTTATACCCAGACTCTTGCAAACTATTCTAACGCAAACATTCCCAAAGGCTTTTGTAGAAGAAGTAAGCACTCATTTTTAAATTACAAGTTGGAGGCTTAGTAGTTACATTAAAGTCATGTGACTGTGGTGTGGTTCACTTATACCCTAACATTAGCTTTTTTCTGCAATAATCCAAAATCAAATGGAAAAATACCATTGGCTTTTTGTGGAGAGAACCAGGGCGATGCTTGCTTTTGGGTTGGACTACAAAAATATGTCATCCCTGCAGAACTCTATGAGCAGTCTCTTTCACGTTCAAGAAGTCCTGTGATTTTTTTCATTTTGGAAATAGGTTTCATAATCGTGATGCTCAGTACAAGTTGTTCCTTATGTATGAAGACATATAGTCTGATAATGTTAAGTGCAAACCTAAATGGATCCTACCTTATGTGAAGCTGAATTTAAGTACATGTCTACACAGTTATGTTCAGGTACACTAACATTAGAAACAGGTAGGTCTGTTGGTCTCCCAGAAGACGACAGGCTGTGTGTTTCAGAAATTGAACCTTTTTTGTGGCAGATGTTATTTGTAACGTCCCTGTTTACAATGTAATGTTATATGTAATAAGTTATGTTCTTCTCTGATTAATATTGTTTCACTGCTGCAGTTATCTTGTGGGCTGAGCACACACAACAACTACTTCTACTACACACATACAAAATACTGCTGCTAATAGAATATATACAGTGAAACACAATGGAGAGCAACGACAACTGAGAAGCAGTGAAGGGGGTGTATCCTGCAGTTTGTCAAGTGTCATTTTAAGTCATTTTAAGTTTTAAGTGTAAATATTAAGACAAAAGGAAGGCAAAAAGAAGTTACAAAAATAATAATTTTAATCCTGGACTGATAGAGATTTGAGAAACATGTTTCATGGAGGGAAGAGATAAGGAAAAAGAACTAGAGCCCCTCAATTGTGGCTGCTGCACACTTGCATTGGTGCATTTTCTCATAAATATTTCAGGGAGGTAAAGTCTGCCTCAACATCTCCATCCTGCACTCACTGCTGTGGTTTGGACTGCAGAGAGAGAGAGAGAGAGAGAGAGAGAGAGAGAGAGAGAGAAGAAGAAATTGACCTTACCACAGGCTTTAGTGGGCAGTGTGGAAAATCACTCACTACTTTTTCCATTTTTTCCACTTTTCATGGCATGCTGAACTACTTCCTGGTGTTTTGGTTGAGCCATAGCATCGTTCACTCGGTGTTGAGATTACAGGCAAGATATTCTTTATGGTTTTTTATAGTCAACAAAATATCAGCACCAGCAATGCTTATACTTTCTCACTTCCTGTCTGTGGCTGTCAAAAAAGCCAATTGGTTCCTTCTGAAGATGTAAATCTTAAATAAAACAGCTCCTAAATATATACTTACATTTTCTTTAAAGGCAGCTGCTCACTGTAGTCTTTATCAAACAAACAGGATGAAATTTTGCATTTGTTGGGGACTATTTTCAGCATTGGTTGAATCCACATTTGGGGCTCTAGTCAGTGTTTGGAGCAGCAGGACAGTGTGTGTGGGATTGAGTGAAAATAAACTTCAGTGTGTGTTCATGGTGATGAAGGAACATGTCACCCAGTGCAACAGTGTGGCTCACTGATATGTTTTTAATAGTTTTTTGGGCTCTATGGCACAGAGGAAAAAGATACAGCTCTTTCACTTTCTTTACATTCCCTGCTGGTTTGAGTCTGCACATGTCATTTGTTGACATTAAGAAAAATATAGAATATCATAAGTTATTCTTTTTTAGATACAGCATCATAAGATGTAGTGTATCAACCCTCTATGTTACTACCTGACCATAGATTTGCTGTGTGGTTATTTAGTTAACACATTAATTTAGAAATAAGCACCTTATAATCACAAAATTGAAATAATTAAGGTCTTTAAACTACATTTGGACACAAGGACTCTCTTCAAGACAGGGCCTCAAAACCAAATAATAAAGAAGGTAATGGAGATCTTGGTTTGGGTTAAAATTGGTTTTACACGGTACACAAACAGCAGTCTCCTGGGTGAAAGTATTGGACCCATCCATCCATCCACCGTGACCTCCTTGCTACATGGACATTGTCGCTCTTTATACTATGTCACCTTACCATATCATGTTAGTTCATAAATTGTTTTCATGGTGCATATTCCTAAACAAATTTAAATTCATTCATTTAAATTAGCAGAAACCAGCTTACACAGAGTAAGCTCTGGGTAATGTTTTTGTTGTTAGTAACCTGCCCTTTTTAATGAAGGGTTCTGACCTCTGCTGGTATACTGGCAGTAACACTTGTCAAACGTGCACTTCCTCATTCTTTAGGAGTGACTTCACATCTTGGCTTAGCAGTGAGCCTAATAGCCGGTGTAAGTCAGTCCAAGCCTGCACATCATTACCAGTGGACAGAGACATAGACAGATGGAGGTGTGGTCTGCAGAGAGGGAGAGGCAGAGAGGAAAATAAAGAGAATGAGAAAGACAGACAGAGATACATAGCTATTCAAACTTTGGTGTTCTATTCCAGTCTTATTGGAAAACCATCCACAGTGAACTCAGCACTGAAATTAGATATTGATCCTTCCACCCTTCCCCTCCCTCCCTTTCTCCACCTGTCCCTCTCTAGCATTGGGGCTGCACATTTTCCCTACTGGTGATTCCTTCTTTTTCATTTAGTCCTTCTCTCTCTTCCTCCCTGTCTCTGTCACTTCTGTGATTCTTCTCAATTGGGATTCTTGTCATTTATGCATCCTTGCTTCCATCACTTGTATCCTCCCACTTAGGACATGAGGTGAGACGAAAGGGTGAGATGTGAGAATGGAGGCAACGGTGTACCTACACTAAATGTCCACAATGAGACATTTTTAGATTTCAGTGAGACACCATAATTTCCTATCACAGATAATTAGTCATGTTAATGTAATATTATTATTAATAATAAGACTAATAATAATAATTATAGCAGCAGGTGATGATGAGAAACATGGGGGCAGTAGGTGGCTTGCAATCATAGATCCAGACTCCACAGCTCCGGTGGCAGAAATACCTACAGAAAGCAACAGAATAAGTATCAAATCCCAGCTTTAACTACCATGGAAACACCATGTTTAAGCATTAACTACCATGTTAACTTATCGCATCATGTGTCCCATTGTTGCATCCACCATGAACATGAAGTGGAAAATGGGTCCTCAAAGTGATAGCTATCCACAATATTTCCTGATTTATTCAGGGTTTTATTTCAAATCTAGTGAAGTTGAGAGAGTGAGGATACACTTTCATAGGCATTATTTTATGGAGAAAAAAAAACTGTAATGTCCCCCATTTGTATTGTTTGGTATATTACTGATCCTCTCCTTTCATTTGATAAGTACATTTATGAATTTGTAGCATTTTAACAATTTCTTTGGGCAGTTTGACATTGTGACTGTTTGCTAAAGACAGGCTAAATTGTGTATTATTTGGGTACAGAGTCTGCATTTAAACAAATTCTGCTGAATTTTTTTTTAAATATGAAATTAATGGCATGAGTATACACAATTCCTTTACATGTAGCTGTTTAAGTACTTTTATTTGTATGAATGTCTGTCCTTATTTTTAACATAAATAGGACTTTTCTATGTGTTTACAACTACAGACTTGATGGCTTGTTACAAAGTGAGAAACTCATGACTGTTTATTGATGATGTACACCCTTTTTAATAAACTATCAAGTCTGTAGTTATGAATATAGTAAGCCATTAATAAAGGTTCATAGTTTCCACACATTATAGTAACCCATCAAGTTTGCATGCAGTTGTAAATGTTAATACAAATAAGTTGATTTTTCCAGTAGGTAAAGAGGCATTTCTTGCTGTTAATAAAATAATGTCATGTGATAACAGTTGTTTTGATCTCTGTCAGTTTGCATTGCTGGTCCCTAGTGGACGGTTCAGGGAGTGTTTAGTTTTCTTAAGTTTCGTTTTTTATCAAAGAGAAACCTACAGTGTGCACGCAAATCAAAAACAGTGTTCTCATTCCGTTGAAGCCTTGGAGTTGATCTGTCCGTAAGTAAAGATGTGAAATGTGGTTAGAATGATTGCTTTCCTAAGGAAATGATTCTGTAGAAAGAAGTCATTTTAGCTGTCAGATGACTGTATGTTATATATGTCAGCCATTTGATTCACGTGTCAGCATCATGTAGCATCTCTGGGGGAGTCCTTTGTGAGTTAAATTGAATTTATATATTAATACTCACCTGCCATATTTCTTGTTGAGAGAAGTGGTTATTTCATGTTTATTACATTAAGTTGATTACTTTGTACATTGAACTATTACATTGACATGTTTGTTTGTTACGCATATATCTAACGTGTGTACAATATATTGATACATGCTTTGGATTGTATCTTTTCAGTTTTACAAAAAAAAAGAAACAGTAAATCCACACCTTTTGAAGAAAACGGAATATTGGAGTTTTTGTTCGCTATCTGTCTAGCCCTGCTTAGACACGCAGTTGCGAGGACAGAATAGTAAAAGGACATTTACAAAGTGGGCTTGACCAGCGGAATTGTATTGTATTCAGCACATACACCCCAGAACTCCTCAAAACAACGCAGAGTGGGCAGACGCATCATGGAGCAACAGAATGAGGTGGACGGGATCGACAAAGCTTATGAGACCAGCTCACAATTGTCTCTTAGTCATCAGAAAGATCTAGCAACCAGAGCGAGAGCCAAAGCGGAGGCAGCTTGTGTAAAGGTAAACTACGCTGAAAAAGATGCAGCTATGATGAGAGAAAAAGCTCAAATTGAGGCAGAGCATCAAAGGATCTTGGCTGAAGCAGTACAGAGGAAAGCAGAGGTGGAAGCCAGTCTGTATGTACTGCAAAAAGCGGTGCACCACATCAGCCTAAGCTGAAGCAGCAATCTATGAAGCAGCAACTGAAATGGAAGAGAAGTTTCTCGAAGACTTAGCCCAGATTGCACCTGAAGATCGTGCTCAACGTACCAGTAAATATGTGCAGACCCACCCCTTTGTCCCACACACTCAGAAACAAGCTTCAGCCTCACAGCTACTGCCTGTCACACCTACACACGCAGAAAGTTGTCAGCAAAAGGCCGCCAACAGCAGTCCTCTTGCAAAAACAGGAAATATTCAGTCAAAGTAGCCAATTAAAAATGAGACAGTAGACTTCACACAAAGAGCAGACTATTCACTTTATCCCCCTCCACCAATGTCTCAATCATCCAGCCTCAAAAATTATGTATGTGAAACACCACAGATGATGGATTTAGCAAAATACCTGGTAAGGAGAGAAATGGTGAGTTATGGGCTGTTAAAATTTGATGACCAGCCAGAAAACTACTGGGCATGGAAAACGTCTTTCCAAGATGTTACAAGAGATCTCGATTTAACAGCCAGAGAGGAGCTTGACCTACTTACTAAGTGGCTTGGCCTAGAGTCATCTTCACAAGCAATGCGGATCAGGTCAGTTCATGTCGACAATCCAACGGCAGGTGTTAACATGATTTGGCAACGATTAGAGGACAGTTATGGCTGTCCTGAGATGATTGAACATGCCTTGTTACAAAAACTAGAGAAATTTCCCTGAATGGGACAGATAGCTGCTTAGGCAGCTAGGAGATATACATCTGGAGGTGGAGTCAGCCAAGTCAGGTCGGGCACCTACCTTGTCTGGCATACCTCGACACTGCACTGCACAAAGCTTCCATATGGCCTGCAGGAACGCTGGGATGTGCAAGGCTCTAAATACAAAGAAGACCATTGTGTTTCGTTGTGAGATTCATATGCAGCCAAGCAAAAACCAGGAACCATCCAAGTTTTGCATTCTCCACACCTAGCAGCTCAAAGGCAGAGAAACCTGTAAGGTACAGCGATTGGACACCAGTTTCAGTAAGAAAAACTGAAGTGTCAGCCACACCTTTAGCTTATCAGGACAGCACATCTGGGAAGAAAGCTGATGAACCAAACAATCAGTGCCCTATACATAACAAGCCGCACCCATTAGCAAAGTGCTGTGGATTCAGAAGCAATCCCCTAGATATATATATGAAAGAGAGCAGGAGGAAGGAGAAAATACAGTAGTGCAGTATAACAGTAATAGCAACATTGGCGGTCGAGCAGGAACACGGGGGCAGCAGGAGCAATCCACAGATCCAGACTCTACAGCGCCGGAGGTAGAAACACCTGCAGAAAT
>JAVQJD010086922.1:0-23632 GCA_036023655.1 Nannoperca australis
AAACACACACAAACACCCACAAACACACACACACACACACACACACACACACACACACACACACACACACACACACACACACACACACACACACAGAAAGAATGCATGGCTAATCAACCTTTAAAAAAAAAAAAAAAAACACAAATAACCTTGAACTGATATTCTGTGTGTGTCAGTGATAAAGGATTTGATAAAAAGGAGGAACTAGACCAGCCAAAGAATGCTACTGATGTGAATGCTTGCAGCCATGGCTATTGAATTGGTTATAATGGAGGAGTCCATGAAGAGGAATCATTGATACAGGCTGAAGTCCACTTCACGGTGGTTTTGGCATTGAGAGGGTGAGACTGAGAACCATTTCACAGCCAAAGACACTTGGCCTTGGGGCAGAAATGCCTATGGAGTAGGGCTAGGCTCAACACGATGACCTAAGGGTTCACAACACAATCATTACTGTCACGAGATCTTGACAATGACTTAGGCTTTGTCTATCTGTCTCAATCTTTCTCACGCACACATTTAATGACCCATGCTTGTCCACCAAGCTTCTCTGTAGTCATATATAGAACCTAGATCCAAGATACCCACCCTTTTAATTTTACAACTATATTGTCTTTTATCAAATGCACCCATCTTATTTCCTCTTACTTGCCAAATAACCTCTTCTCCTCATGTCCCTCTTTAACTTCGGCTATCTTCTGCCATACCTACAACTCTATTCTCCTCTCCTTTCTTCTCCTCTTCTCTCCTCAACAAGGCTGTTTCCTCTGTGCTCAGGCCCTATAGTCCCAGGGCAGGTTAAATCACAGCGAGCCACAGGCGCTAAATAAGAACAAACGTCTCTGCTTTACCTGGACAGCCTCCCTGAGGGGACACTCAGAGACTAGAAGACATCTAGCATTCTCTCAGTTTCCCCCTCCCCAGCTCCCCTCACTCTCTGCACCATGTGTAATTGAAAAACATAAAGGCCCAAAGGCCTTTACTTTCTCGACTAAAGCAATAGGGCAAAAGCCTCATAGGGAGAGAAAGGGAGGGTGTGGGGGAGAAACAAAGAAAGTGCAATGTTGAGGAGTGGGAGAGGTGATATAATTGGACAATAACTAAGTCACTAAGGCTGGGTGCTTGATGCACATAGTGGATGACTTTTTAAGGGTAGACGGCAGTAAGTGAGAGAAAAAAATATAAACAGCGGGAGTCAAATGGAAACGGGATAATATGCAGAAAGTTTGTGGTAAGTTTCGATCAGTCAGAGTTTAAGATGTTGTGCACACATACGTAGGCAGACGTGGTGAGCCACAGCTCCTACTGGGAACACAGCACCAAGTGACTTACAACGTTATAGGCTGTGACATGATATTACTCCAAGACTTATCTGTCCAGCTTGTCCGAAAGAAAAATCTGGAAGAGATGATGTGCAGGGGGCTACTTGGAGAATCCCCCATCCTGCCAAGTTTGATCTCAAAAAGTAGGTGCGTATTAATCCCCCTGTTGATGGGACACAAGCTATGGGGCTCTCTCATCACTCTATTTACACACGCTCACAAAATAATCCAAGGTGAATGTACCTGTCTCTACTACAGAATGCACAGATGGACACGCACAACATGCTGTACACGCTCCAACACCTTGCACAATGCCGATAGCCAAATCAACACCAGTCGAGTCACAAATGCCCAACGTGTTTATCTTAAGCAACCACTCTAAGGCTCGGATGTGCGTGTGCATACATATGGTGCCAGTGTGTGACAAATAATTAATTTCTTCTTTGTGTATTAGTGTGTGTCACTGCTCCTGCCCGACTGCTTTGCATTCTCATCTCTCTCTCGCTCTCACGTGGTGCACACAGATGAAAGCGGGACTTGTGTGTAATTAATTGGATATGTTTGTAATTAAGGGGCGAGAGAGAGATGTGTGCAAGGCTCCTTTTGTTTTGTCTGTTGCGCCTAACAACAGCACAGGAAAATAAAAACTGATTACACAGAACACTAATTACCATGGAATTATCCCCCTCACTTCACAGGGTTAATTCTTATTCTTAGTGCATGTGTGTTTGTGCGTACACTTATATGCTTGCATGCACACACGTGCAATTTGTCTGCCTTCCCTCTACATGGATTTCGACACACACTTTGGTGCTAAAATCAGTATGTTATTAACCATTAGCCTGATCACACAGAAGGAAAAACTCGGGTTGGAAGGTAATGAAATATTTGCTTAAGAAAGCGGCCTGCTTGTTTGTTGGTGAAACACAGTGTGACAGGTGCCGTCAGGAGTGGATACAGCTGAAGATGTGCTTTTAGACAGGACACTTACTAATGAGCTCCGAGGTCCATGCACTCCAACAATAACTCCAACAATTTACTCTCAACTTTGTTTGATCTTGTTAGAACTGAAATATAGTTTTACAGAAGACGCTGCCCAGTGGATGGAATATCCTCCACCAGCAGAAATAGATGACTACAGAGAAGTGAAATAAAAAAATAGTATAGGAAAGGGGAAACATCGTGGTACAACAAGTCACTGCAGCTGGGAGCCCAAAGAGCAAGAAGGTGAAGGATAGTCCTATATAGTAGTCTCAAGTAGACACCTTTAACATCTAGAGATACACCACCAAATGTAAAAATAAGGCGCGTCTTGTATCAGGTGAAGGGCAAACACTTTAGATGTTAGAATGCTGCAGTAAATGAACAAGGGACCATGAAATCAAGATCTATTCATAAACAAGGCCCGGAAACTATGGAAAATGGTTCAATAAAGTGCTCTAATCGCACTCATGTTGGTCTCAAAAGTCAAGTTATGCCGCTGAATAAGCACAGCAGTGCTTTCACTCACTGTGCTTGCTTTCCTGTTATCTTTGCTTTTTGCTAAGCAGGGGGAGACTTGGTAATGACTTGTTTGGATTGTTCTGTTCACGCGCTGCGAGTGCACGCATGTGTATGCCTGTACGTACATACTCCCGCACATGCTCACACACATCACTTCCGAATGTGCTTAAAATGCCATCTGATTAACCGCCCTGTTTTTTTTTTTTTGCTTTGTGGCGTTAATAAGCTTATCCTTCGGCAGCTTTTATACCAACAAACAGACGCACAGCCGACACCAAGAGACTAACTATAAAAGCATTCAGGGCTTTTAGAGCGAGCTTCTCATGGCAAGGGGTAATAAAGAAGTCTGCACACACACAATGAACTGTGCTGTGCTGAGTCAACACATTATATTAGAACTAAAATCTAAAGTCTGTAACTTTCTGCACATCCAAACTACAGCAGAGATGGTGGACCATCTGGTGTCACAATAGTTTCACCTCATTGTGGATGATATGCAGTGCATATTACCAAAAAGTTGATATGAACACACAGTGAGTCAAATGCAGCAGATATATGTTTTTTTTAAAGGTTTAAATCCAAGGCAACCTTTACCATTTTTCCTCATACTTATGCATGTCTTTTTCTCAGTGTGCTCCCCCTAATTCCTTTGCTGTGCGCCAACTAAACAGTGAAGCCTCAACAAACATGCACATAAAATAGAGGATAAAAAAAGCAAAAACCAAGCCAGGCAGATAGACATGAGGCGAAGAGACAAGAGTTCATCCCCGACTTCCTTTCTCACACAAACGTATTTGTCCTTCAGCATCAACACTGACTTGTCCTTCTGCCTCTTCCTCTCTTATCTCCATCTTCTGCTCCTTTATCCTGCCCTCCTCTTTTTTCTCTTTCCACAACTCTTTTTTTTCTGCAATCGTTGTCCTCCCTTTTCCTCCTCCTCTCCTCTTCCGCCTTGCGCCTGTCCCTTCCCCTCCTCCCCCCCTCCATCCTCCGGAATGAATTAGCAATGACAGCGTTTTGGGTCTGCAGTGGTGAAGGAATATTGTAATTATAAAAACGTCACTCCTGGTTATGCCAAGAGAATGAGAGGGGAGCCATTACTGTCTGTTACATCTGTACTTTGTTGGAGAGATGAAGGAAAGAACTGATTCTACTTCATTTCATTTAAAGGGTCATATTAGTCTCAGGCTAACTGGACAAAAGCTTTCATTTCATGTTGCCATAGTGAATTTATTTGTATGGATGTATGGCTGTCACATCAAGTCTGAGAGAAATGTTTGGGTTTGAAATGTCACCATATGTCATTATGTGGCAGACCTAAAATTCACAGTTGGACCTCGCATGCCTCAGGTTATATATTGGAATATTCATAACATTTATTTTTCCAGTCTACCACCCCCAAGTACAATTTAGAAACAGTACGTGACATTTAGCATAGTATGCACAATTGGAATGATGGTGTTCTCCTAGAGGTGCTCATGAATGATCATAGGCTAGTTGACTGCTTAACAACCATTAACATTTTCTGGATGTTTTGGCCCGCCTTCTAGAGTTTGAAGACATTTTGCTCCCCAGACCGTTATTAAATCCATCTCATAATGATTGTGGGTTTAACTAGACATTTCTCTTGTACTGGCACAATCTTGAGTGAATATAGAACTAGCCAAGAGCGGTGTCAGGTGCAGCTGCCCTTCAACCAGAAACACAAGGATCAAGCACCTGCACTGGCAAGCATTCACTGTGCTGGTGTGTCTTTGAGAATGATCCTGAATACCCATTAGCTCAGGAGCTGCTGACCATCTGGTTTGACCAAGCAGAACGCCAATCAATCATATAATGCAGAATCTAATCAAAAAGTTACGCTTCTTACACTCTCACGTACACTTGCAATATACCAAAAACATTATTTCTACTTTGATAGCGATATAACATGCAGCCTTATCATAACTCCTACTATATTGTTATGATGCGAGAAGCTTACTATATGGCTATAAAAGCTGTGGGGAGTAATAAAGTCTAGAGCGAGTCTATCTATATCTTTGCCGGTTAGAGTCACAAGTAAAGGCAGAGCTGTCACACTGATGTAACAATCTGACCTGAGCAGGGCCAGGGTGCAGAGACTCCCATCAGACTGATAAAGATGTTCATAAAAGGATTTATATTGGCTGTCACAGAGTGTATAGATTCTAATCAGGCACATATAGATGCAACATCCATGCACACATACAACACACAGACACGGATGGAGAGACAGACACACGCATACACAAGACGAGCTCCTGCCCCATTCATCCTCACTATTTATGCTACCACACTGACTGTGATCAGAGTGATCTCACCAGCTGATTCTGGTTCAGATTTGGGGTATTGGATGACAAGAGGAAATCACATAGAACCCAGATATGATCAGATTCAGGGACGTCCTCTAATGCCTTGCACAGAAACCCGACTGGATCACTTTTTGACACACACCACAGGCAGCCTGCTTATCCCTTCATTACTGCAGCTCACATTCCCTTTCAGCGACAACATAACCCAATTACCAGCATCCTGTTTTTGAAAATGTATGGGTGTGTGACAGTGTGTGCGCGCGTCTCTATTCTGATTTTTCAGATAGGTATTATTACACTTGCCTGGATCCTACTGAAGGTCACACGTCTATATCCTGCCGTACAACATATCTTGGTTGTTATCCCCATAGCTCAAAAGACATTTAGACCGTATGACACTGTCTGATATAACATTTAATAAAAACCTGTCATCAATCATGAATTTTTTTTTGTAAATAAATATGGACTCTGGGAATCATTGTCCAGCAGAAACCTGATTTGATAGAGACTTGTTGCTCTTTCTGCAGTTACATTTGCTGTCACACAGTTCAATGATTAGCTAACACGGTGTTTACACCAGCATTGCCATGATATCTATCGGTGTGCTGATGTAGGCCAAAGACACCACCACCACCAAACTTCAAGGTATTGAGGGGAAAGAGGCCGAGACAGAGATAGGGTGGTGATGGGGCTGGAGGATATTCACAACCATTGGAAAACTAAACTCCATCATTGTCCTCGTCACCGTTGAGTTATCACAAAATGCAATAATAAGCTTGTTGATTAGAATAAATGCAGTGCGCTGGAGAATCTTTTTTATGACTGCATCTGTGTAAACATAATAAAAGCGCTTGCATGGAAAGATGGAGGCAGGGATGAAGAGGTGTTATGGTGCAAGGCCCACTCACAGAATCCATTTGTGTATGAATGAACAGTGGAAAGAATAAAAACAGGAAAGACTAATTACGATATTCTGACTTGATACAGCTCATGTGGGTTTGCATGTCAGTGTCTGTCAAGTGTCGTGTGCGTGTGCACCCACTGCCATGTGTGTTTCAGAACATGACATTGTTGAGTGTTATCAGGCCTCTCTCAAGGTTGCCATGTGCTACTTTAACTAACACACACGGCCAGAAGGAGGATCCACTGATACAACAGCAACACACCAAAATTTGCCATCAACGTTCCTACAACATTGCTGCAGGCCGGCAGTATTTATGTTGTTCCAACTCGGATGCACCAGCAATAAATCAAACTGAAAGAAAATGCAAGCCATCTGATATGAGAATTTATAAACCAGGTTTTACACAAATACACTACGAGAGAACGTCAGTGCGTAATCGTTGCAACATGCCAAAGAAAGGTTTAAAAGACCCTGATACTTTGTCAAGGGCACGTTGTTATATAGACACACATGGCTACAGTATGTGCAACTTCTTGTTGTTTGAAACTTCAAAATGCAAAATAGACTTCTTATCTGTTACAGCCTAGATGGTTGCTTTTGAAAATAGCAGTTTTTTCTCGCTCTGTGTAGAAAGAGTGTGCTCACTGATGTTTGAAACATGTCCTTGAGCAAAGCAGTGCGTAAGGGACGGAAGATAAGACCACATTTTTCACACACTGACGTATAGACACACTGCCAGATATGGTCGATTATTGGTATGTTCCTTTGAAACTTCACTGTGTGACAAAGTCCAGTCGCACAGAACCACAGAGGGCACCACCACAGCCTTGATCACAAACACTGACCCGCTGTGCTCCTATCACATGCACACACACCAGTGCACAAGCAAATGCAGTCTTTGTGATCTGACTCAAGTAAACACACGTCTGCGTGAACACAGAAACACAAAGACACTGACAAATTTAATCTCAGAAGAATACACACGACACAAATGTCCTTATGAAAGCAGATATACATACACATGTTACATATACATCCATATCTATATTGCCACAGAGACCATTTTCTTGGTCTAATCGAGCCCCTCGAGTCTCTCAGATCCTACAGGAAAACCCTTCACTTTGTCTCTGTATATTTTTGAATAAGAACCTTAGAAAACATAGTGAAGAATGTAAACATCTTTAAACAAAGATTCATAGCATTTAAAACAGACACTTTATTGTCCAATACAATCCCAAATCATCTCTTTTATCTGGCTTTAAAGTTTGCCTTTGACCCAATGTTGCATCTCTCTTCTTTCTCCCGCTCTCCCCCATGAAAACCGTGTCTCCCTGATGGCTTTGCTCTGTTGTGCAACCCTCGACATGCAAGCGGAAGAAGAGAAAAGCAGTAAAACATGAAGAGAGCGAAGAGGGAAAAGAAAGAAAACAAAAAGACCAAAGAGGGAGCTCCTTCGCTCTTATAGAAATAGTGGAGGAGATGAAAAAGGACGACAAAAAGAGGAGGAGGAGGGCAGGACATTGTTGAAAGCACAGCCTACAATAAATAAACAAACGTCTGAAACAACTAACCTACAATAACAACATACTGTACTAAAATATCAGTCAGCAAAAAAATGAACCAACTGGAAAGCGCCGTCAAAAACATTTGTTCAGGTAACAGGCGTGTCATTAAAGCATGCCCAGCTGGATTAGAGGAGTGAGACAGGCAGCGAGAAAGATAAAAACAAATGAAAACCTTGATGAAAAGTTAAAGGAAGCAACAAAGCTAAGATTAAAATGAAGCCAGAACAGGTTGAAAAGACACATCAATGAGAACAATTAGAGAAACAGAAGCAGATATGGAGAGTGAATGTGGCAAAGCATTACTGCAATGCAACATACGATTCTCTGAACCGGTTCATAAATAGAGAAAAGGAAGGAACAAAGGAGGGAGAGAGAGAGTAGAAAAAGGAGAAGAGAATAGAGGAGAGCATGTTTTCTCTAGTGCTGAGTCCCCATGTGTCTGACAGTCCAATGGATGATTTATGGTGAGCATTGTCTAGCAGTGTAATTGGCCGCCATGTTGGTTCCCAGACTGGGGAATGAGAGCATGAGAGCAGTAGAGATATCGCAGGACTTGTGTGAACTATGTCCAAATTGCAGCGGTCTACAGAGGGAAGTAGAAGGTAAGAGGTGGAGAGGGTGAAAGGGAAAAAAGAGAGGGATGACAGAAGCACAGTGAAAGACAGAGGCCACACTGAAAAAAACAGAGTGTGGCAGAACATCTTTTTGCATTTTTCTGTCTCGGCAACAAGCTAGGTGGAACACATGAGCACAAACACACGGTCACGTACAATAGGCTTCGCTGTATTCCACACAGAGACACATGTACACATATGTAAATATATAATATGTCCAAGGGTGTAGAGTTTGTCATCATCCTCTGCAGCAATTATCCAGTCAAAGCCACATCTTGAAGTTAATTTGTCATTGTCCCACAGTGCAGAAAAAGTGAGGCTTGATAGGGCCAGGAGCTTCAAAACGAGCTTTAAAACTCCTAGGGAAATCATTTAAAAATGTCTAGCCTGGTAATTAGTTTCAGGTGCAAATTCTTTTCCTCCTTATTTATTCAAACTAATGGTTGGCAAGAGTGCATACGCCAGCAGACGAGCTAGCAGAGCGTAAATAGGTGAGTAACACCTAATCAACATGCCATCAGTGTCCAGTGACGTAGTTGAAAGATTATTGATATATGTGTGTACTCTGCAATGAGATCACCACTGCCACGTCAAAATGAGGTCATACTGCGGTTCAGTGATTTCAGATGAAGTGCGCCATGGTTAAAACAATGCAAATATACTATTGTCTCACGCCTGTTTTAGCTTTTTTAGAAATAGGAGCTGTGTTTCAGTAATAGCAACCAGACATCTTTTTTTTGTTTTTTTTTACAAACATGTAGTTAAAAAGAAAACTGTTAAATGATTAAGAAAGTGCTCTGGCCATGTGCTGCACACATTAAAAATGCTTCTCTAAATCAGCTCACAATATGTTATAAAAGCAAACGAGCCATTATCAAGACTTTTTGGTTCCATTAATGTAAGCAAGCAATGGTCATGCAGAGCCAAAGCAACACTACTGTGTGTGTCATTTAGGCTCAGAAAGCAGGGCCTACATTTTTCATTATGTGCTGGGTGGACCACTTTAATTATTATGAATGCTTAAATAACTCATCCAGTGCTGAATACATCTAGAGGAAGTACTAAATGGAATTAATGGCAGCATCAAGGTAGCTTAAGAGTGTGATTCAATTTCAATTATATATATTTACATACATTTTACTGTAATGAAAGCAATCATTTCCTCAAAGTAGGTCTCCCATTTGAACCAATTTTGTAATAGGACTGCTCATATACAGATACATGATTGAGGATATTCAGTCATCTACTTGTCCGAGTAGGCAGCCATGTTTGAAGTCAGTGAATGTTATGCTGCTCTGATGTGTAAATAACACAGTAAAAAAAGTTGAGCAGTATTTGGCTTTGTGTCTTGAGAAAGACATCAAAGGCTCCCCCCCATGTCTTTTATCTTCCCATGCTGGTGTAATGTATACACACATGCACACGCACCCCCATCACCATCCACCTGACTATCCACACACACACACAGAGAGAGAAAGAGATGGGAGAAAAAGACAACTGCACCGTCATCCAGAGCAAAGCCAGATAAATCTCTCTTCTGTTCCTCCTCTGATGCACCTCCATCACTCCCTCCATACATTTTCCCTCCCTCCTCTCTTGTCTCCACTTTTCCCACCAGTGCTGGCACTCAGTAAAGAGAAGTTGTTCCCGCCACTTTCTCTGTGCGAGTGGACCAGGCAAATAACTTCTCTCTTTAATGAGCATGTCGCGCTCCCCTGCTCTGCTCGTTCCCCAAACACACCCTCTCCAACACTGGCTTGAAGATGGTTTGTGTGTGAGGGAGAGGAAAAGGAAGCAGAGACGGAGGTATTGTCGCTATGTGACAGGACCGGGCCAATAACTCCTCTCTTTAATGAGTGAGTGTCATGTTCGCCTGTTCTCTTAACTCTCCTAACACAGCCCTCTCAAACACTGATAGCTTTCTGAGGGATGGAGGGATGGAGAGAGGAGGAGGATTGCAAGGAATAGAATTGACATAGGGAGAGAAGTGAGGGGTGGTAGTGATAATGAAGTGAGGGATGAAGGAAGGAAATTAGAAAAAAATAGGGGTAGAATAGCAAAGTGAAGAGAAGAAAAGAAAAATAACAAAACAAGAAAGACAGACAACCGGAACTAAATCAAACACCTCCAAATAAGCTGTAAACTAAAGCTGTGAAAGGTTTGGCACAACAAGACACAGACTCCGTGCATAAATGCCAGCATCCACACCCCCCCCCCCCACCCCACCCACCCACCCACCCCCCAGCCTGGGGCAACACCTTCAATCTGCAAAACCCTTCTCACCAAACTGTAATCCCCTCAACCTTCCTCTCTCTAGCCTACAGTGATTTCCAAACCCTCCGCTGTTGTTGCATCACCGCTGTTGTCTGTTTGATGACATCACAGTCTTTCCTTGAGATAGAGATCAGTGAGTATTGTACGCCAGACACAGCACATACCACCAAAGCTCCTTACAGCCCAGAGCTGGTAAGAAACATCTGATTTGCATAATGGCCAAGCTATTAGCACGTAACACAAATCAGCCTGTCGCCATTTAGTAACCCTAGCTATTTCATAGGCAACAGAAATACGATGTGTACACTCCCACCAGGGGAATAAAAGCATCATTTTACCATAAGGTCAAAATATCAACCAATTATAGTTCATACGCATTTATGTGGCAAAAGATATCACTTCCGTTAACATGTAGAAAAACTGAGGAATAAAGATAGTTATAGCCTATTATATGAACAGAGACAACAGCCGTGGGGGGGCACACACACACACACACACACACACACAAAAGAGCTCAGGTCCAAACTTCTGTCCAAGCAGCAATGAAACCTGCAAAAGACTTTCTGCCGGAAGCAGGTGTGGATGAATATTCATGAATGGAGCGAGTATCAGGTTGCCTTTGCAACCACTATTGTGTGAGTGAGTGAGACAGTGTGTGTGTGTGTGTGTGTGTGCTTTTGTGTGTGTGATTAAGTGTGCTTCTGTATATCTGTGTCGCCGTGTAGGTGGGAAAACAGCCATTGCTCAGAGAGGGACAACTAAAGAAAGACAGAGGGTGAAAACAAAAAAGCAGACCAACTGCAGTTCTGAATATTCATTAGGTGTGAAGTGATTCACACCTAATGCTGTTCGATCAAGTTTGATGCAAGCTTGGGAGAATAGTGCATGCACAGTAGTTTCTTAGAACATATAGATTTTTGCTTCAAAGCAGGGATGTCTTTTAAAGCATATTGTAGATCTACGTGGCAGCTGCTATGCATCTTAATCATTGTAACTTTAATCAGGGTAAGTTCAGTAGAATAGAAAAGTGAGATCAATATGCAAACATGGCTAATAATGTTCGCACTAGAACCTTTAGGAAATATGAAAAGTGTCCAGTGTGTTGGTAAAAATGAACCATGGTCAGATGCAGAAATAGAGCAGAATGAAGAGTTAGCCACTGGCCATAAAAGGTAGGTAGTTTTGTTTTGTAGTTTTGGCCTTGAATGCTATAGGCTGTGATAACATTTTACTCACCAAAGCAGTTGCTGTGATCTGGAGAACGTGGCGACATTGCTACAACAAAGTCTGACAACGCAAGAAACACAATGGCAACAACTTATCTGCTTAATTTGAGGTAAAACTAAAAGCACCCAAAATGTTAAAGTAATCAGTAATTGCAGGGGAAAATGACAGTATATAGTGGGTCAAAGGAGAAGCAGGAAGCCGGGCTATAAGCTGTGAGTGATGCTTATAACATACATTTTGTTTGATAAATTCAACATCTGCCCTTCTGTCTTCCAAACAAATTTGGCTAAGCTAGGGCTTTATTTAAAACCTGTACCTGTACCTGTCTTTTTGAATCATCAAATTACAGTACAGTGGTAATACTGATTGGAATGATGGCCACAACAAATAACACCAAAGTTGTAATGAACCTGAATTATCCCAAACAAGAGCAGACACACCAGCTATACATACAGGCAGGCACTATAGTAAAACACACATAGAAGAGCAAGCATGTATCATGCCTATTACACTGTTCTCTCTCTCTCTCTCTCTCTCTCACTCACACACACACACGCACAAACACACACGTACACTATCCCACACAACAGTTTTAAAGCCTTCGTCTGCTGAATGGGGAGCTTTATCAAAACCTGGCCTCTGAAAATGTGAGGGACACGTCGCCAAAGAGCGCACGCACACACACGCACGCTATCCCACTAAATCGCTGTCACACCACAGTAAAAAGACAAAAAGCACATTTTCTCTGATCGTAGTACATTACCATGGAAACACTTTTTAACAGCTGGTTTGCATGCCATAACTATGCTGGTATTCACCCTACATAATTTAAGCCCCATTTAGATGAGCTTTGTCCACTCCAGTGATCCAGTGGGGGCAATGGCAGTCATACATATTTTAAAAGCAGGAGGGGGAGACAGAGTGAGATGCTCCATTGGAGATGTTGAAAGAAAATGTATGGTGGACAAGTAAATCAGGAGAGCACTGGAAAGGTCCACATCTCTGTGACATGAGGTGCAAAGAGGTGAAGATGGTAGGAAAGAAGAGAATGGAGAGTAAGAGGAAGGATAAGTGGAGAAAATGAGTACCAAACACACACCAGAGACAAAGAGATACAGAGAGAATGTGAACTGTGAAGAGGAACAAGAAAATCATAGTTTCACCCACAAAGAGAAAACGATAAATTATTTATGTAATCCTCTGTGTCCCCCCCCATCATTCAGTTAGGCTTGTACACTTATTCCAGGGAGTGTGGCGAAAGCAAGAAGAGAGATAAAAAGGAGGGAACAAGGGAGCATAGAGATTGAGAGAAAACCTGAGAAATGAGAGGGAAAGTGAGTGGTGAGTACTTGACATGATTGGCGTTTTATTGCGATACTGATAGCTGTGAGACCAGCAGCTCACCATGGTTTCAATAACAATAATAATAGTAATAATAATGGCTTCGCAGTTGGACCCTCATGGCCGGGGCAGAGCACTGTGGTGGAATCTGCTAAAGCTATTTATTTCCAACTTTACTTCAATTCATGCTGCCGGGCGTTTTACAGCCTTGTGCTGCACAGGAAAATAAACACGCTATTACAGGAGCTGAAGGGATATTTTTCATCTTATCTCATCATGTATTTGTGTCCCCCTGAATCACTATGTCTGTTGCTCATTTAGTTGTAGCTGTTTAAGTACATCTCAACGACAATATCATGACATGTAGTAGCTTTTTTAGGGGAGGAAAGACACCATAGCATCTAACTTGCATCTATTACACATTTTATTTGGGGAGCCTGAGGTGATCACTTACCTAAAACCTTTTAAATTAATGAAAAGTCACATTTAGACTGATATACTGTCAATAAGTAAACTTTAATTACTTTAGTAACTAATTATTCATTGCAGTACAGTTAAATGTGCCAATACACCTATGACAGCTGACAATGCTGGCAGAGTTACCTCAAGGTCTGTGTGTGTTTGTGTGTGTGAGAGAGAGTGAGAGTGTTTGACCTCGACATGTCTTATCTTGTCACTCAGGATAGTATGACAGTAGAGGAAGAGATAAACAATGAGTCAGCAAACATCCTCAATGAATTTCAATCAGGCCAGATGGGCTGCTGCTGTGTCATGAGAAATATCCAGACGTGCATTCACCACGAAACAGCCACTACTGCAGACAACAGGGAAAAATCTACTTGACTGCACTTCATCTTGTACAGACAACTAGGTGATCATTAATTCATTTTATTTATTTTAATGGTAGAGCTGCCAATATACAAGATCTGATGTGACTATCTACTGTGGCACATATTAGATACATTTGATCATCTCAAATAATTGGTAGCTTACCATGTGCTCAATGTTTATCTTGTCACGGTTATTAATTCCTATTTCTCCTGAAATCAGTATTTCAAATCTATATAGTGCATGCATATGCATACACACTATATATACTGGGTGCCATTCGGTAGCCTGTTTTCTCTGTAATAACTGAGCAAACAAGGATAACTCTAAACTCTGACATGTTTCTTGTTTCTGTTTCTATTTTTATCTCTATCTATCTTCCTTTTTCACCCCCTCCTCCAGCTGCCCAGCCTGCTGTTCCAGTGCATCTCCTCCAGGTAAGGAGTGATCACACCAGCCCATGACACCATGCTGGGACGTGTGGCACTTCTGCCGCTACACATGTCATCTGCCTAAATTAACATGCATTACACTATCGCATGAGTAGTTAAATTGTGTGTGGGGGATGACAGTGTACGCTAGGTGGGAGACAGACAAAGATGCAGAGAGAGACGGAGTGGCTCCATGTCCGGGGAGGCAGGTGTTGCCAGGTTGGATTGGAGGGGCTTTTGAGGAGGGCGCAGCAGGGGGGAGAGCAGTTGCAGAATGTTAGACAGGCAGAAAGAGTATGAGAACAAATGGTGGAGGATTTTAGAAAAATATATGATTGAGACGGAGGCGAAGGGGAATACAGAAAAAGTATTTCCAGGCCAAGTTAACTGTAAGCCAAAAAAAAAAAAAAAAAAAAGGAGGGGAAATCACAGGTTGTCCTGCTCACTTGCTTTTTCTCTCGACACCATCACAGCCCTCTGACATCACCTGACGGATTAAGTGCTTTTCATCTTTTGGCAGGGTTTTTCACCAAGAGACAGCAATTGAAAATCTAGCTAAAAAGTCCTGTTAAGAGCTTAACAGCCTCCTTTGTAAAGGGGACGAAAAGCGCTGGCTAAAAGGTCAATAGGCTTCCACTTAAAATCCCGATGATAAAAGCAAGAACGACAGCACACTTTGGAATTATAATTCCTATGGTGACGCTTATTGCTTTCTGAATGTATTTTCCTCAAAAGCTACACTGCTGAAGTGAAAATTACATTTGCATACGCTTGCACACACCGACAGAAAGGGGAGTTATAATTTGCAGTATGTCCGGTATGGTGGAGAAGAACAGCAACAGTGAGGCTAGTTTTAACTGTAGGTACTTCAACACAATACAATACATTGCTTCAAATACACACACACACACACACTCACACAAAGGAAATCTGACAATAAGATTCAGCAGTGCACCACTATCAGTGTAACGTGTGCATACTAACAGTTTCGCAGTTTAGACATAATGACAAAATGAATTCTGGGGAAAACTGTAAAACTTTGCAAAGTATTTTGTATGATATACTCACCAAGTCTCATATTCCTGGTTTCTGTCATATAGGTTAAGGCAACAAGTACAAATCCTTCACAAATCACAGCAAAGAATATGGAAGATGTTTTCCCTGTGATTGACAACCTTTCTTACACTTATGTAAATTGACACGCAGCAAAACTGACACCTGGTAAAGTAAGCCAGTTATAAATACACAAGGAATTCTTTGTGCCTACCGTTTGACCTAGATATAATCAATATCAGAGATTCATTTAAACATTTCTATGTATCCATAAACACATTCTGTCTATTAGGGCAATGATACTACAATAAAAAATATTATTTTAACAGGAACAAAATCATGGCGAGATACATGCTTATAAAAGGAACACAAACAAGTGTTGTGTTTGCAACATAGGACTGTATCCATCACCTTCAGATTATCCAGGACAGCTGTTGTTGTCTACCTACAGCACACTATTTGAGAGAGAAAAGGCTAATGATGATCATCATGAGACGCCCACATGCACAGCAGAACGGGGAACTATAGTTTATCTTAATACTGGATGAATAGAGAAAACAACAGGAAAGTTGAGAAGGAAAAAAAGAGCATAATTAAGTTGTGAATCTTGCCCACTGACTTAAAGACATTGTATCATTGGCAACGGAAAAGCAACTAACATCTCTGGCATGAGAGAGGCATCATCGCCAGGAGCAATATGTGAAATGAGTGAAAGGATCCCTTGAAGTGCGAGTGTTTTTGTCCACATGTATCCATCTACGTCAGCGTGAGACCACATGAGCGGCTGCTTACATAATTGAATTTGCGTTTAATGTGTTTGTGTTTTCTTTCTTGTTTGTGTTTGGACTGAGCAGATTATGAACATTTTATCATTGCTTGACATGTGAGATTGTGTGACACGACAACTTGCCTGGGAAATGATCAAAAGATAATCAGTGTCTGACACCACCATGGAGAACTAATTAAACTGGCTTTAGAGCCAAGCGGTGGAGAGTTGCTCATTATGGAGGGAACTGTTATACTGTTTTGAGCAGTGGTAGACTTTAACTTTACTGGCCTGTGTAAGAGTGTGATAGTGGGTAAGAGAGGAAAGACGGGAGTGGAGATGAGCACAGATGTGCAGTGGACTTGATATGGATGTTTTCTCTTCAGAGCTCTTGGCATGCCAAATTCCAGTCTGCCCACACAAACACAGACAACCAGTAATTTGCTGTCTAACATAGAAAAACATGAGATACATGTAGATTTTATGAAATCAATCTCTCTCTAAACATAAAACATTAAATAAACATTTGCATGTGCCTATGCACACATAAACAAACACCAGTGCTACCGCTCAGAGTCCCACAGTCATTACAGGGCCCTCTGTGGACATAACGTGTTGTAGTTAAGACTACTGACAATGCACACAATATTTGCTTCAAAACATACTATTATCAATGTGTGTATACAGCTAAGGGAAGTATAGGGTGACATAGCGTTATCACTGGGGACCAGTAAAACTGGGTCAATACAATCTAACATCATCCCTGACCAAACACACACATAAATTACATACTGAAAGTTGAGAAGTTCAGCAGCATCCAGGCCAGAGTATGACTTGAATGGAGCTTTTATTTACCTAATGGAAAATAACTAAGTCAAAAAGCGAGGCAGGATCTCAGCTGTCTATGCAAACTGTCTGCTCATATCTCAAGTACCACTGCTTCACATGCCGAAAGAAATAATAACAGACAGAAAAAGATGGACAAGAAAAACACAACCCAGAGCAGAAAGGGAAAGAAGCCCTAAACACATACCAGATGCTAAGCTAGCTGTACGTGCCTGCTGTGCCAGCTGCAAAGTGATTAAGAGAGCCTGTGGCCAGGGGCAAGGGCCAAAACATGATGGCATGCAGGTCACACAGGACAGACACACACACCTGTGCAAGATCACGCTCAAATTAATCTTCGTCTGTAATGCTCAGTCAGCGCTCAAAGGCTGGGCTGACGAAGTGGGTGCAACAGCAACGTTTTGACCTGGCCCACCATAAGGTCACCAATTTGAACCCCCAGACAGGCTGGAAAAGTCTGGGCAGAGATAGCAAGTGTGTGACAGTATAATGGTATGATCCAGTTGTGCAACTAAAAGGAATTATGAAGCTTAATTGCTTAAAATGGCAGCCTTCGACTGTTAGTAGAGTCTTAAATGTGTTTACATACCTGATATTGGAAGAGGGCCATTTCAGAGGTGTAGAGAAGTAGAGGCAACGTGGGAATATAGAAGAAAAGGAGAAAAGGGAAAAACAACATTAATAAAGTATTGACTGGGCACATAAGGACACACAATAATCCATTTTGAGCAAAAATTGTTAAAAGTGGCACAAGAAAACAACTCAAAAAATGAAATGGTAAATTTACACCACATAATAACCACATATGTCAAACTAATTCAACAACATTCCGCAGGGGGTTGTTTGTGTGAAGCGAAAAACACCCACAGGCTGAAATGATCGAATTTGTCAGGCGGTTTCCGCTCATACCCGGAATCTAATTTTCCTCTCCTTGCGCTAACTCTCAGCCCCTGTTAGCGGCGACAGCACCCACACCCTGTGCCATGATGTGCCAGTGAGGCAGGCTGGCACGGGGCTGACTGGTGCTCTGCAGTGCTGTGAAAGTGCAGCGGCACAGTAGCAGCCTCAGGTTAAAAAGATGTGATTCATTAATCAACACGCCCCGCAGGGAATAATGCAGCCTGCTGGCACAGCCTTTTCTTTCCATTCTCCTCCACTCCCGCCTGAGTATCCACTGGACAAACAGCACAATAGTATTCTGTATACATAAGGGTATGCAAGTATCGTACAAACACACCGGTATGGCTTCCCACTCGTAATTAAACACACTTACACACACATTAACATAAATATGTATATTTTTTTGCCTGAGCTTTGTCCCCTGAGGCTTATCTATGATAGAATGGGCTGGGTTTGGGGACTTACGAGGCTAGAAGGATAATTAGTTGAAAGCAGAGTGGGATCTTTTATCTGAAAGCTCCAGATTTCTCTTTGGTCAACCGTTTACATTCACTTCCCATTTTCGTTTATGTAGTAACAGTGGTTTTATTAATCACTGTCAGCTATAATAAGGCCTGAAGTGGCCAGTAATTGCTGTTTGCAGTGTTATGTATGACAATATACAGGTCCCCTGTGTTGTTCTGTAAATGTGAGAGAACCTTTAGGGGGTGTATGCCTTTTTTTGTGATTTTTTTATGTTGATAAGGCTAGAAGCCGCGCAGATATCCGTTTCCTTTACTAAATTCTCGTTTAGATAACGGTAAATGAAAACAATTGTTGTCATTTACGCCTCTTATTTTGGGCTAACAGGCTGTTTTGAGAAAATAATGAATTGAGTGCGATGCAAGCTAAGCCACTCTGTGGATGCGGTGCTTCCTCTATCAATACACTGAGGATGAGTGTCGGGCTCTAAAAAAAAAAAATCTTGTACATGCCATTAAATGCCCTAAAGGTTCCCAGGCTCTTGTTAAGTGCCGGTTTAGAATCATGAGTAACCATGCAGTCTGCCCCATGGAGCCCTCAGACAGGCACTTTAAGAGGACAGCCTTGTTGGGATTAGAGATAAAAGACCATAACTGTGCAGCCAAAACAGTTTTATACCGTGTCTCTCTCACAACAGTCCTAATGGATAAGCTTTAAGAAGGGACATAGCTGAAAAATGGCAATAGTTCCCTCTGCAGGTTGGAGATGAGTCACTAAGGATAGACAACGTCTGAGAATTTGAGTTTTTTGAGATTCAAGGAGAAAAACAACATAAGAACAGCTCACTCACGGTGTTCACACACTGTTTCTGAAAAAGCTTCAAGACTGTAGCACACGGGAGCTGACTGCAAGTGTGTTTGGCATGGTGTTTAAAGGACAGAAAAGCTGAACAGAGGTGAAATGTAAACAACGGTCAGCTCCAGTCCAAACAGCCTTTTGTCTGTGGTTGACAGGAAGTAGTAACTCTTCCCTGTTTAGAGCAGGGTCCGTGTGTTGAATGTAATTTGTGGGGGTGCTGGCTCACATTTAGGTCCCATCAGGCTGAAGACAGATGGGTCTTGTTTCTTAGGTACCACTGACTTTGATGTTTGGATGAGTTATACATCAATAGCACAGTATTTTCAGTATTTGTATGAAAAGGTCTCATGGTGTGACACTAAATTCTGCTTTTAGACTTTTCTAAATAGGTTTTAATTTATTTTACTTTAGTCTAAATGTAAATCCACATTCAAAGTTCTCTACTACAATCTGAAAAACAACAAATAACAACCATTAACTATTGGCCATCTGGTTTTGCCTGACTGCACGGCCTATTGAGGCGGAGAGGCAGTGTTCACAAACTGGGGGTATTTATCAACTAACCAGCTGGCCATGACCAAATAAAAAGGGACAGACTAATTCTGCTGAAACAACACATCAATTGCCAGTCCTGTCAGCCACCAAAGGGTGTTTTTCTAGAGGTTGACTGATTAGTAAAACCTGCCACTTACTTCAGATTAGACCACCCTTTAAGGGAAAGGAAAATCTATATTGAAGCCCCAAATGATGCAGGGCCATTGCCAGTCATCACGACAGGGCACAGTGCAAAGGAGACACTGAGGAACATCACTCCACCCCTCTCTGCATGCCTCCATCTATCATAGCAGTATCACGGCAGGTCAAGACCCTTTTCATACTGGGAGCAGGGCCTGATATACTGGGAGCCACTTATTTCATTATCATATTTCAAAGTCATATTCCCACAACATATGTGGCCACCCTGAGGATACTACCCATTTCATGAATTAGCATTTCGACTCTGCAAACGAGGTGGGGGTGGAGGGGGGGTGGACATAATAGTGCATGGAAAAAATTATGGAAATTTTGATTAAGGTTCAACAGATGGGCGTCATGTAGATGAGCCACAGCTGACATTTCTGTGCCAGGGGAAATGGGTACTGAGACTGGCTCTCCTAAAATAAGGCTGCACTAAGTAAACACTTAGAGAAAGGGAGAATTGCAGTATGTGTGTGTTTGTGCATGTGAGTGTGAACATGTCTGAATAAGTGCACGTCCGTGTGTGCCTGTATTTAAAATTTTCCAGGAAGCAACAGAGGGGGCTTAAGCGCTCCTGGTTTTTTGTCTGCACACTGCCTTCACACGCTCGACTGTGGCTCAAACTAATTACCTTTACAATTCCAAACATTATTTCACAGCAACTAATGACTGCTTTTAATATGCCTGTAATTACCTGTCAATAGGATATAACTGACAGTAACAGCTGCAGGAATGAACCTAAGGAGAGGAGAGGGAGGGGCCGGGGAAACCATCAAGAGTTTGGCAGACAGAAAAATATTGATGGCATTAAGCTCCGCAGTGAGGTTTTATTTTCACTTTGACTGTGTCTTTACCCTTGCTCCGTGTTATTTTCTTTGCCAGTTCTTGAACATTAGTCGTCTCGATTGCACTGATTTTGAAGTGTCCCAGTTCTAAGGAATGCCGTTTAACAGAACTATCTTGCATCATGCTCTCTGATCTGTTATACTACACAGAAGACACCCCGCTACACACTTTCATCTTAGTATATGTAGTACATAACTGTATTATAACTTATTAAAGCCTTCTGTTATTCATTTCCCTTTATATAATGTCTAAATCTTTTTCATTTCTCTCTTACACCTTTTCTTACTTTTCATCTATGTGCCAGTTGTTCTCTTCTCCTCTCATCTCTCTCTCTTGTCTTTGTCTATCGAGCCATTGGCAGCTCCCACAGCTTCTCTTTGCAAGCACTCTCCCTCCCTCTTTCACAAATGTTAGCTGCTCACTCTCGCCGTCTTACCCCATTATTTATTGATCGGGGAACAGGGGACCAGAGGAGGGCTGTGTATGGGGTCTGAGAAGAGTCTGAGCAGCATTTCCATAAAGGATATTTAAGGCCATTGCCTCTCAGTTCCTCATCCACTGTCCCTGGAAGACAGACATACTGTGGGGTCATGGGGCATGATGAGAGGACAATCCAGCCCTCATGAAATATGGAAAGAGTGGCAATAAAAGGGACAGGAGGGAGATGGGGGGATTTAAGGGGCTTTACTGTGGGTTTTTTCAGGGTGGGATTTGGTCGTTATGTTGTAAATTTAACAGTAAGAAAGACGTAAAGATCTTACAGTCATTCAAATCTCAGTGGTAGATTGCACTCCCTCCTCACTCAGCCCCCCGCCCCTCATCTCTCCTTTGAATAAAGGACAAATGGTGCACCTGGTAGCTTGGCCATGGAGTGCTAAAATTGAAACGACATTGTGTGTCATTAAATTCCTCCACACCACCCCAGACTCTGCTGATTCAAAGGCACTTCTAGTAATAGGAATAGTGTGTGTGTGTGTGTGTGTGTGTGTGTGTGTGTGTGTTCAGAGAGCCCTGTAAAAAGGTCAGAGATGGTACTGCAGTCTCTTGTCAGAATTTATGGCGAGCGGTGTGGCAGGAGAAAGAAAAGGTTGGTAGTATCTTTTCATTTGGGTTTCCCTGGGAAATAGCTGGGGAAATGAGGCTGTGTTTCACGGCTGTCTTCACAGCACACCACACAGGGAAAGGAGAGAAAGACAGGCAATAGATAGAAGAGGAACACGCAGGAGGATGCTGAGAGGTGCAGAAGAGACCGCTGATGACCGGTGGAACAGACCCAAAGTGTTAGTGCTATTTGGTGAGGAGCATGTGTGAATCTGTGTGTCTTGCCAAGGCCAAAGCACTATCTCAGCAACTGACACTCACCACTGCAACATGACATAGATGCCAGCAAGTTCATTGACCTGCAGAATAGGGGAATACAGAGGCTTTTGATCATAAACAGATGGTGATGAAGGCTGACTAATATGCAGAAACCCTAAAGTGAACAGGAGAATAGCACACAACCATTGTGCAGTGAGAGGGCGGGGACTAAACACACATGGGCTAGTGAGGTGATGTGATGGAGCGGAGATGGGTTAACACAGAATTGTCTGTAGGGAAATCTGCACAGACATATTAGCTGGACAGCTGGAAAATCCTTGAACTTGGGAGGAAGCGCAGGGAGAGAATACTGTAGTGAACGAGACAGGGAGAGACAGATGCAGCCGAGGCTGCAACATGCTCACTCGCTCTCTACACTGGTTTCTGTAAGGTCTTCCTCTCTAGTTACAGTATAAATGATCGATTGGCCATCACTTAGCAAGGCTGCATGTTAATCATCACAGTCACCATTCAGTAGGTTGGAGGCTGTTAGCTGGCCAGCCAACCTATGTGAGACGGAGAGCAGTGAGATCCCTATGGGACCAACTGGAATGGAGAACAGCGATGGATCATCCAATGGACATTAATCATAGTAGCCTAGTTCCTAATACAAAGTGCAAATATGAAGGGAGTGAAGGCGGGGTGTGTTTATATTAACTGTATGTATCTACGCATGTTAAGAGTATAAAAGGAAGAGAAGATATACAAACAGAAACATTATGCTAATTGTCATTCATGTGACAAATTAATAAATACCATACCTCCCACACACCAGTGACCCCAAAACAAACATGAAGCCCAGGTTCACCACAAGCAGCAATACACAGACATGTTTTAAGTACACACCGTACTTACATTACATCTATTATTTATCACTGTGCTCTATCATGACCAACCCAATGCTCTCGACTACTTACAATATCAACAGGTTTGTGCATTAGGAGAATATGGAAAGCAGAGTATTTAGTGCATAAGTGGTTATAATACTGTACTTTTAACAACTTTTAAAGAGCTGTCTTTCGTGTCTACATCTGATAGTCAAAAGATAACATTTTTGGTGGTGGATTATCACACGTTTATAATTGTGCTACCTTCAGTTAAAGTGATATACTCTGACATGACGGTAATGCTAAATTGTTCAAAAGCCAGAAGCTGTCACTGCTGTAAATATTTGGCTTTCTGAATTTGCAACCGTGTGTGTTGTAGAGCGTCGATGCTGACAGAGAGCAGACAGAAAACACGACAAGGAGACCTGTCACATGAAGACAAGGGATGGAGGGGAAGAGAAAGCGAGAATACAGGGAATAAAGAAAAATACAGAGAATGGCAGAAGAGATTAATAGAAAAAATGGCAAAGTGCAAGTGGGAGATGGCAACACACGAGGAGCGGAAGTGAACAGGGGAGGCAGAGAAAGGTACAGATATGGAGAAACGTGTGTGTGTGTGGGGGGGGGGGGGGGGGGGG
>JAVQJD010086923.1:0-23202 GCA_036023655.1 Nannoperca australis
AACACACACACACACACACACACACACACACACACACACACACACACACACACACAGAAAATGTCCGTCAGAAAGAGAAACACAGGAATGATGGGATTGTGGTTGGAGCTGGGGTCTGTCTGTACCACGAAGCGAGGTTATCTTTGGGCTTTACTCTGAGTTACTCTGGTTTAGTTGGTATTTGTAAAATATTTGGAGTAATTAAACTAAATAATGAGTTACTGTCATTGAAGTGTTGAAATGTGAGCGAGCTGCCCTGTAGGCACACGTCACGACCACGCGTCACGAGCAGTGTTTGTGTAACTACTTTCGCTGCCAGAAGGGGGAGACAAAGGCTACACAGTGAAAAGCCAGAGTTCACAGACGCTGTGATACCAGTTATCAAATGTCAGGGTCACTGAGCTAAACTCGCTTCCTGATAAAGGCCCTCAACCAAAGACCAGGAGCTGGATGAGACGCGTCACGTTAACTTGGATTTCAGGTCAGCCTCACCCGTGTCCTCGTATACTGAGGTTGAAGCAGCCCAGTCTGTCACAGCCCAGAGAATCTGCTCCACACTGGAAGGAGGAGAAACACACACACACGAGCTTCACACGTGTTCACAAGCATTTTATGCTCGCGTGCAGCCCGATCACGTGATACCGGCCCGGGCCGCGCTGAAACAAACAGTGCACAGGAAATGATCCACGAGCTGGGACAGAGAACGACTCGCTGACCTGCAGAACGATGCAGGTCGGCTGGTAGAAATCCACCACTTGTTTAATCACCGGCTGGAACAGCTGCCTGTAGCCTGGAACACACACACACGCACACACACACAGCAGCATGAAGCTTCAAAACCACTAACAGTCAACACAACAACAACAATAATAATAATAATAATAATAACGGAGCTCTGCGGGGACTCACTCTGGTCATCGATGCCGTCTCGGAGGGGGACGTTGAGGCAGTAGTACCGGCCGCTCTCTGCTCCCACCTCATACATGTCACCTGCAGCAGACACACGTGCTGTGTTAGGATTCACTGAAGCCTCATTCAGAGACTGGGGAAACACTCAAGTTGAAATTGGGTGATTGATGGTCTGCCTTGTCCACACTTCTAAGGCTGTTCTTAGACTACTTCCCTCCTACATCCTACAACAAAGTAATGGAAGTTAATGTCTTCGGGACACCTGCTGCAAAGTTTCTGTAGTTTGTTCTTGTTTCACGCTTGTTTTCTGTCTGCAGCAGTTATTTGTGCTGCTGCACTTCTTGGCCGGGACACTGAGATTTGAGAAAAGACGTTCTGCTTTGTCCCAACATATTTACAACATGCAACAGTAGATGTCTTGTTGAGACATTTTCAACCCATGAAATGCAGATTTGAATAAATCTGGTCAGAAGTGATCGTCACTGATGCTTCAGATCAGCTCACACAGACACTTCCTGCCTGTCAGTCTCTCTGAGGCTGTCACCATCACACTTTCTAAAGAGGAAAGTGAAGCTAAGAAAACAACTAAACATTAGTTGGACTCTTTAAGAAGCTCGTACCCGTTCCTGGAAAAAAGTAGTTCCCGTATTTGTGGAAGGACACGGTCATGACGCGGTCAGTCAGGTAAAAGGCTTCCTGTACGCCGTCTCCGTGGTGAATGTCGATGTCGATGTACAGAACCCTGGGGTGGTATCTGCAACACACACACACACACACACACACACACACACACACACACACACACACACACACACACACACACACACACACACACACACACACACTTGTAAAGAGAAACACACACACACCAAAGCACCTGACGAAGGTTAATCAGAGGAGCGTCCTCTTACTTGAGCAGCTCCAGGATACTGATGACGATGTCATTGACGTAACAAAACCCAGACGCCTGCAAACACAGAAATAAATCACTTCAGGCGTTGAACATTTCACAGCTGCACAAAGAAGTGACACCAGCACGTCCGGGGCTTGGTTCTGACCTCAAACTTTTTGGCGTGATGCAAACCTCCGGCCCAGTTGATGGCAATGTCACAGATCTGCAAAACAAAGTGGAATCACCATCACGTCACGTCTGCGGCAACACAGTGTGTGTGTGTGTGTGTGTGTGTGTGTGTGTGTGTGTGTTACCTTGTGGTTGAGCTGTGTAGCACCCTGTAAAGACGCTCCTGTGTATCTTGAGCAAAACTCAAAAAGACCTGGAAACACCGGACTAAAACAAAAACACAGAGCAGCAACATGTTTTAGTGATGGTTCAGTGACGCCTGTAATACCAGCGACGGTCAGCGATCCACGTTACGCCCAGTTAAAGTCTTACACTGGTTAGTTAGTTTCCCTATTGATTTTTAAATGCTTTAATTATTAATAAGGCACTACACGACCTGGCACCAGACTGCCTCCAGGAAGGCCCCTCAGATCCAAACAAATCCATTTGGTGATGCTGCTTTCAGCCCTCGACAGGAGATGTTTTAACTAAAAACCTATTTTGTCTTTAAATAGTGTTTCATAATTCTATGATTTGATTATTTATGCTTATTTTATTAGCATTTTACTGTTTTACTATTAAAAAGGGGATGAGACACCCGCAGCCTGACACTGACTGACACCATGGACATGTTTTGTGCTATAAAAACTGCAATGGCATCAAAAATGTACAACAATTTTAGACATTTATATTTGATTAAACACAGTAACACTCACCAATCGTCTCCCACATTGAATGTGTTGAGGCTCTTTGTGAAGCCCTGCATGTTGTTGGGGCTGACCTTCTGTAAGAAGTCTATGTAGTCTTCCGAGTGGAAGCGGCACATGTCGTGCTGAGACGCTTTGTACGGCTTGAACACCTGATCAGAAAAAGAACAGTTGGATAAAGTGTAGTGTGTATATATATCTATACCAGCTTGTTCTTCGGTGTGAAAAGCACCAGCAGGGATGTGAATCTGTAACACCGTCTGTCTGCACTGCTCACCATCATCTTCTTGTAGAGTCCGTAGTGCAACACCAGACTGTGAGTCAGAGACAGACGGTGGGGCTTCATCGGGTGGCCAGCACCTGCCAGAGACAGACAGCGTCCACATTACAGGACAGATAGTTCACTGATGCATTCACTGTGTATTACAGTGACATCCACGTCTGAATTTCATGACCACAAATTATATATAAAGATGTTGCATTATCATAGTTATATCACTACTGACTTTGTTACACTTACACTACACAAAACAATGTACTAAATATTTACAGCAGCTAACTTTGATGGACAGTGTGAAGTCATACAAGTGAACATGCTTTGTTTGCTTAAGGACAATATTCAATATCAGCATCAAGAAAACGTTCAACAACAGCACGACGTGTATAATGTGTGCATGCTTGTTCCATATCTTAAACAATCTGCAGCTCTGATGCATGTATGTATTGTCGCGGTTACGGTGCATGATTTTACTCGATAAATTGCATAAAGTGCGAGATTATTTCACTTCCTGTCTAAATACAGCTGTTCTTATATATAAGCCAATCGGCAGTTACTACAAATTGTCACTTTTAAACCGTTAAAGTAACTGAAGGAACTCGTTTAACATCTCAGTAAATGTGAAAACACAGTGACACATGATGGAACATTTGAATGAATGTCAATACGATAACTGGTTGACGTTAGCTAGCTTAGCAAGCCAGATGCTGTGTTAAATACTGTCACAAAATGTAGCGGTAAATATGAAATTGTGCTCCAGTGAAAAACTGCACAACAGATCTCCGAACGCACCGGGGAACCGTGAAATGCTCAGATTAAACATTTAAAATAGTAGAGCATCCCTGAAGTTATTAGCATGTAGCTAGCACATTAGCACCATCTATTCCCCTTTGTCGGCCTGTTCACTGCGATAACCAAACTTACCGTAATGAAAGTTGCCCACGTCTGGGTCATAAAAATAAGATGTTCTGTTGTTCATTTTGAACGAAATGTCTTCTGTCTTTTTGTTTCGTAAAACTAGGACTATTCTTGCAGCTATACAACCCACATTTTCATTTCAATTAGCAGATAGCCGCCATGGTAAACACCGACTGGGATACGTCATCAGACAGCGACAGTAATGACGGAGAGAGGAGGAGGAAAGGATGCGGCAGAAAAGAGTAATGTATTAACATAAAATACCAAGTCTGTCATTTATTTTCTTATTTTAAAGTAATTTTTAAACAAGGGCATTAAAACCAATTGTTTCTGACATTAATCTGGAGCATTGTTAGCACAAAGTCAATGCCTATTGTGTGCTGTGTTTCTTATCATACACATTAACATTTATCTAGGACACAAAATGCACGTGGCCCTTTAACGCTCCAGTAAATACATTTTAAAACTTCCTAAATAAATCTATGTAACACGTATGTACTGGTGCTTTTGGCCCATTGCCAAACTGATTTCCCCTTTAATATGCCAAAATATGAATTCATACATTTATTAAAAATGCTATTCATGTGAATGTAATTCAAACTCTTTTGTGGTTATTTCAACATGTAACAACATGCAATTGAATCATATGCTGTAACAGATCTACATGTCAGCCTCATTATTGTACTATTCATTTAGTCAAGTTATTTTCTACACTCAAACATATCTAAAAGAAATGTGCTGATTCTGATAAACTCAAAATGGTCTCAGCTTGGTTTTTCCAAACCTGCACATAACACCTAGACTGAATCTTTTCATTGGTTTTCAAAACATTCACAGTTGCTTGTGTTTATCTGTGACTGACAGCAGTGCTGGCAGTGTCCAGATGCGGATCGTGTTTAGCTTTGAGCTAATTGTCAAAGGATTATTGTGCTAATCAGTTGAATTTGACAGCACCTAACAGTGTCAGGCTGAACAGCGTGTCTCTGCACGTGAAGGAATAAATAATGTGAACATGAATTCAGTGCAGCACCTCAGAGCTACCTGTGTGCAACTGTGTGTGTTTTGAACACCTGCTCCTTAGAAAAAAAATCTTGTGAACAGGAGGTTGATGGAGATTTTCCAGGTTATAGATATACATTTAATTATCATTCTGTTGATCCCTTAATCAATGAATCTACAGTTTTATACATTGAGAGACTCTTAAATCCACCCACAAGTGTTTTTACTGATTTTGCCTCTTCTCAGGGCCACGTGGGGGTGTGCAGGCGTGTTGACTGACGTTTCCTTCACACTTAGTTTTGTTGCACCTGATGGAGCCGTACAAGTTCCCCCGTAATCACAGTTTTTAGTGTTTAGGTGAGTTTTGAGTGTTTTATGAGGAAGGAAATATATTCAACGTGACCTCAAGGATTCACACAGTGCCTTCTGGTGAGCAACACTGACTGAAACGTGGCGCCCCTAATGGCATCATCAGATAAGATGTTGGTTGTATATGTTGGAGGGTCAGATTGGGTAATTTTACGATATATATTGTTAGATGATATACATTTGCCAACCATCAGACTGCAGAAACTTTATGGTAATGGTCTCCATGGAAGGTTAAGTTTCTTCCCCCTGAAATCACTGTGAACATGGGAACATGTGTGTGTGAGTGATGGAGAGAGAGAGAGAGAGAGAGAGAGAGAGAGAGAGAGAGAGAGACTGTTGGTCATCCATGACTGTTAGTGTGACGGAGAGGCTGGCATTAATAATCAGCACTGCCTCGTCTTCACTCTGCAGAATGTGTGTTGGCTTGTCGGCTGATTTGCGTTGGAATGTCTGGTTGTAGATTTGACTTTCTCTCTGTGTGTGTGTGTGTGTGTGTGTGTGTGTGTGTGTGTGTCTTCCTCTCTCAGTTCAGTTCAATTCGCTTTATTGCCATGAATGTAACAACGCTAATATTGCCAAAGCATCAAATAATGATATTAAAACAATAATAATAATAATAATGATAATAATAAGGATAAAAATAAAACTTACAAAGAGGTACAATTCATAGAAATCAGAAAAATAGCAAAAAACGTAAATACACATGTGAGACTGTGGAAGTTTGTGTGTGAATTGATGTGGGTGAATGTGTGTGTGTGTGTGTGTGTGTCCCTGAGTTGACATGCAGTCACATATTGTGCCGCTCAGTCTGCAGCAGGTCCTCCTCCTCATCCAATCAGGTGGCCACGGATAACGTTGCATTTGACTCTGTGTGAGAGGTTTTGGTAGTTTTGTTTCTGTTGTGTTGTAATTTGACTGACAGGTCTTGGTCTTGATGCAGAACGCTGCTTGAACTGGTTTGGGATTAAAGCGTCAGGACCAGCTGAGTGAGGCGACATGTCTCTCTCTCTCTCTCTCTCTCTCTCTCTGCCTGCAGCTAAATGGGAGCTATTACCTGTATTTAATTTGTATGTATTATGTATTTCTGTCTTTAGAGGTTACAGTAGGTTCAACAGGTGAGCTTCAGTGTGTTGGAAACCAGATTTGAACCTGGAATCCCCCTTATTTATGCCTAATGTATTCTCTTTTCTTCTTTTTGTTGTTGTTGAGGAAGTGAGGGTTGTTTTTCTTCAGGTCACGCTCACATGGCTCCACCTGCCCTTTTGAGAGATATTCATTTTACCCAGCATTTGCCGAGAGCAAGCCCTTGATATTATAACTGGGAACACTGCTTGTTGTGTTCTGTTTCTCCATCAGTTTCACCGCAGAGTATTTAACACAAGATGTTGTGAAAAGCTGTTGTGGCTTTTTATTTCGTACCAATTTTCCCCAAAGAGTATGCAGATTATTTTCTTTTTTTTTCAAAAGGAGCGGATACGTTTAAATCAATTATCACTTTATGTCCACGTGGACACAAACGTTGTGTTTCTTCCTGCTAGATGACAACAAGCAAGGTGTCCTCGCTATGTAGAGCATAGTACATCTTCAGGGGAAAGGAAACAGTAATAGAATATTATAACAATAAATAAATACATGCATTTTATTCTTCATTTTTAGTTTTTACTCCAATTGAAATAAAGATTGGCCAAGAAATAGCTCTGCATTTTTGAAGCATTTCTCCTTGCAGTCATGTTGGTCTACTGGAGTAAATAATGTGCACCCTGTGGTAGAATGAAGGTCTAGGAATAAGGAATTAAGGTGTGTTGGCTTATAATCTTATATGACACAATTTGTGTCAGCAAAACTTTATTTCTTTTATGTAATAAAATATAGTGAAAGTACATCCTCACCTGTTATTGAACCTGTAGACTTTCAGAAACTTTGTTTCCACATTTTAAACTTTAATAACAGCATAGCATATTTGATGAAGAGCAGTTAGAAGCCTGTCAAGGTTTACATTTGCATTGCTATGAAGTACGTCTGTGTGTGTGTGTGCCTCATCCTTAACTGCCTTGTTTTGGCCCCAGGGTCCAACTCTGTTCTGCCAAGCATCTGTCTCTGCCTGTTTATTGAAACACACACTCACTCTGTTTCACACACACACACACACACTCTCCACATTCAGCTCCGAGCGTACATGCTCACTGTAAACTGCATGCTGTAACTTACATACAGTATATAATATATATCACACAACAGTATAAAGTACATAGATAGACTACAATGTAAATCAGTATCTCAAATGCAGTGTAACGGTTTAGCACAAAGCTAAAATATGCAGCATGCTAATATTAGCGTCCATTAGAATGACACTGGCGCAGCTAGCTCAAAGCTAGTTATCTTAATAATCTGGGCTCGGTTTAAAACCAAAATTACAAGTCGTTTATTCAACAGAGGCTAGACAGACATGTTCATCAGTACGTTGAATCACAGTATTATAGTTTTAAACTAACAAATGTAAAATATTAAAGAATGGAGAGTGAATTAGAGAAAGGATACACGCTCACTGAAGCGCAGCCTTGTAGCATTAACGTGACACCACAGAACAAAGAGGTACGCCACAGAAAACCCACAGGGGGAATATTTACAGATGGGCACTAATTCTGGGGAATTTATACAGCGAAAGACTTTGCAGGAAAAATATACAAAATAAAATAAAATGACAAAATGAGCTTGGCTACACCGTCGCTAGTGTAACAAAAAGAACAGCATGAAAACCTGAACTATTATCACATGCTGACACAGTGTAAAGAAAACTACCCACCATCCAGGTGATACAGGGGGTGATACAGGCAATAAAAACACACGTAATACTGTAACAGTTCAACACATCTTATTGATTAATGACGTGGAATCCTGACAAAAGTATCCATTGCAAACAAATGGCAAAAACATCCCCTTACAGATGTAATACAGGGGCGTCTTACAGCTGTGTGGCCGTGTATGAAGTAGTGTTCGTTTGTTTGAGATGTAGAGCACGACAGGAGTGATTTAGGGCTGTTTAATAAAGTGGATTGATGGAGGGTTGATTGGCAGGAAACTCCGACAAACTGGCCACACTACAGACAAACTATAACAAAGGATCTGTGACAGGAGGCGTTCAAATGCCAGCGGAGAGAGAGGGGCTTTGGGGTTCAGCTTGAGTGCAGAGATCAACATTAACTCTTCAGAGAAAGACTGAAATGTTCTTCTTGTGTCTCAGTGTTCACTCTGTTCTCTCACAGACTTTCTTATTTTGTGAGTCTGTTCGGTGGTGAGAATCTTTTTTGTCTTATGATGTCTCAATATTTGCACCATAAAACTTTAGTCTGCTACTTCACCTGGAGCACTGCAGAAACTGAGAACTACAAAGTTTGACTGGCTGCCTTTAGATTACAGCTTTGCTGTGCAGGAAAGACACCAGTTTTTTTCCAAGCGGAATCGGGAGAGGTTGAAATGGAGAAGCGTGTTGTGATGTCCTGTTTGCCTGTGTCAGGTTTTGTCATGATGTTTGCTGAGAATGGAGAGTGACAAATCAACACAGAGCACTCACTGACGGCTTGTGAGGAGGCCGCCAACTTTAGATACAGCTCCAGATTCGTGGGAGGAATAAAAATCGATGGGAGACACACAAGAGAAGCTGCTCAAAGCAAACTGCTAATACCACGAGCATGAGTAACATCAAGCTTCAGTCAACAAGGAGAAACCTGTTGTAGCAGGCAGGGCTGAACCTTGTTCCAAAGTGTTCACAGATGTGGAGAAACCTGGCTGTCGTTTCTTTCAGGTGATTCTGATGAAGACCTTTATGTAATTGCTTGTTAACTGATATAATTATGCTCACATTTTATATAAAATACTTGCACGGCCGGTCCATGTGAGCTCTCGTCGGATGGGAGAGTTCCCCCGGCTGTACACCATGCAACAGCGTTGTTGAAGAAATGCCAACTGACAGATGTTGATAAGAGATGTCTCCTTAGTGGTGACGGATGTACAGTGAACTCTGTGTGGGAGACTAAACACTGATGATCAGACACTGATAGATTAAGAATTTCTAATTTCTTGTTTTGTTTTCTCTGAAACAGCAGTGGACAAATACCTGAAAGGACCTGTTTAAGATCAGAGAGTGAATCAGTTATAAAGTTGGCTGTAGGTGCACAGGGTGGATTCACTTTACAGCTGACTCGTGTCATTTGCCATTGCTGATGGTGATAATTGGCTGATTTGCTTGCACACTGCCCTTTCCACCTGTTTGGACATGACTTGATTTCCATAAATGTTTGTGCTCTCAGTTTAAGCTGCAGGGAAAACAACACCTGTGTCTCAGCCTCAGTGTTGTCTCACTGAACGACACCATTAGTGTAGTGGGAACAACCAACAGCAGGCCACTTCAGCAAAGCTATTTCAACACAACAGCATTAACTTTGATCTTAACTCAAGGTCCACCACTTACCAGCTTTTTCTGGAGCTTTCAGTCGCATCTCTTAATGAGACTGTTATTGACTGGGAGCCACTGAGCAGCCAAAGAAAGTTAGAGGCCAATTCATTTATTACTAAAGTACATTTCTTTATATACATTTTATGTAGTAATTAAAGAAGCTGTTATTTTTAACAGTCCTTTGTTTTTTAATTGTATTATATTTTCCTTCGAAAGTAGAAAATTGAGCTTGTGGAAACATAAAACAGAGCAACACACTGCGAATGGACAGCGTTGATGTTTTACGGTCCATCAGTTGACGGGATCTTGGCTCCGCGAAGAGAAGACAGAAAGTGCGTGACACGAGCCGGAGAGAAACAGACGAGAGACATGCAGGTGCTTCAGTGGCCTCGATTCCCATCGCTGCTGACAAACCAACACAGCTGGGATGGATAATCCACGAGAAAGTACTGGGAAGAAAGTGGACATACGAGGTACCATAAAAAACAATAACAGAGAGAAAGAGGAGGAGGAAACCCCTGAGAACACAAACACGCAGCCATGTATCACTCCGCAATCTGTTCTCAGTGGCAGCTCTAAAGTCAGAGGAGGCTCCTCAAGGTTGCAGCAGAAACCTGGAACCATGAATGTCTTATTACCACAGATATTCCAGTTTTATTAATAATAATTACAGTAAAATACACACAGGAGCACGTGTCCATTCGTGGGGCAGTGGATGTCGACACTGATTGCATGAGGAGCATTTTGTAAAGGTTTAAAGCGATGATGAGAAAAGTGCCTCATTCACTTCCTGCCAGTGGAACAGCTACCACTGCAGTCTTGTGTGTGACGTTACGGTGCTCCTTTGTACATGTGAACTTTGGAGCAGACTGCCGTTCATTACTTTGGTGAACTTTTCATGTTGAGCCACAAGTTGAAATTTTCATTTGTCAAATTCTTTGGTTTATTTAACACCTTCCCGTCAGCCTCAGCTGTACTGTGAGTTTAGTGTTTAGTGTTAGCATGCTAAACGACGGTGGTGAACACAACAAACATTACACCTGCCACACATCATGTTAGCATGCCGACGTCAGTATTTAGCTCAAAGTGCTTTATAGGACAGCCTCACCGAGCTGTTAGCACGGCCTAGTAAATAAACTAATAAAATAAATGTAATAAAATTGAACTCCATGTGGTCTGATACTGATGAACGTAACTGTTTCAATGCACAGGTGGAATATTGTTACTGGAACTTATTTATCTTTTCAGGATTTCACAAGATACTGAATGCCGTGACACGTGCATCTGGTAGCACTCAATGTGTATTTTTTTTGCTTCCATGAGAGAATCAGAAAAGTTAACAAACGACACCGGGTAGCTGTGAATCCAGCTGAATCCAGACATCAGTTGAGCTACAGTCAACATGTGTCTAATCCACCGGCTAACGTTGGGAACGGAGCCTCTGCTACACTAAAGCCACCCCAAATAAACTAGAGACATCCTTTCAAAGGGGATGCGCTTTGAAAGGACTATCATAAAGAGCAAAGAAACAAAGAGCAAGCGAAGGCAGTTTCAAGAAATACGAGACTGGGGAGATTAAGTATAGAGGGAGGGTGTATGATAAAGAACATGAGAGCTTGTGAGATTAAGAGTATGAGTAGAGAGAGGTGAGAGATTTAAAAAGGAATGACTGGGAAAGTATGAGGAGATCACAGAACAGCATACTGAGGTTAAGACAGAATAATATAACTGCCCTCTGAACTTTCAGCTGATGGACAAAGAAAGTACATGAAAACCTACACTAAGGCATCTGTTTGGCACGGCATGGTTAGACAAATTGCCTCTCCGACCGAGCTGGTGCAAGCAACGAGACTTTCATTGTTCTCAACCTCAGTTTCTTGCCTTGCAAGTTGAAATGTACTTTTATTTGATCCTCGAACCTCGAGGATGTGAATTTTAAAGAAGGAATGTTACATAACCTCGTTCCAGTGGGCCAGCAGCTTCTAATTCATCTTCGGCGAACATTTACATGCAAATTTGCACTGCTGACAAATTGTAAAGCATCTTGACAGCGCTGACTTGAGCACACTTGACTTGTGTTGCACTCTCCAACATCATTTGTTTGTGCTGTCCATGCAGATTCACTCCAAACAGCCAATGTGTTAACTGTATGTTAGCTGTAAGCTAGTTAGCAAGGGATGCACTGAAAGTAAAGGGTTATACCCTATAGAAATATAAGAAATCACTAGGTGCATCAAACCCAGTAAACACATGATCACAAACAATGAATCAATTGCTGGTATTTGATTGTAGATTGTGGGTTTTCAGTTTAATACCACTCGGAGACGTCGAAACTGAAAGATGTCTCTTGTTGGCTGTTGAACAACTGGATAAGCCAATCTAATCTATACTGCGTCATTTCTGTTTAACGTTTGAACCCGGTGGCTCAGGGACTGTTCCTCGTTCTGCACGAACAAGACGAGGAGCGCCCACACTGCTCCAAACTGCACACATAAAACAAAACATTACAAGAAGGAAGAAAAGAAGTCAAAACAGGGTGCAAAGCTTCTTATTGCTTACAATGACCCACTTGTATCTATGTATGTACATTTGTGTGCGAGAAAAGGAGGCACAAGAATGCAGGCCCATGGACCTGGCACCAGGTATCTTTATTATTATGATGAGCTGATGACTGAAACGTGTGTGTGTGTGTGTGTGTGTGTGTTGAATAGCAGAAAAGTGCTGAGTGATGTCAAAGTACAGTTGTCTCCTGTTTGAGACAACTAAGGATTAGATAAGAATGAATGAATTCATGTAGTAAATCTGGCACTTGCCTGATGAAACAAGTCATTTAATGCGAATGTACCTTTTTCTTTCATCTAAATATAATGTTTGAAATGAATGGCCCCATCTACCAGGTTCCTCCAACTCACAGCATCTTGATGCACATGTGAAAAGTTATATTCAAAAACTCTATTACCCTCATTTTAAAAACAATAATGAATTATTTGTTCACCGTGATCAGAGCTCAACAATCAGACCGGAATGCCACCTCGTTTAAGGTGGCATTCACCGCGCCGCCATGGTGTGGTGGCGCGGTGTGCTGCAGTCTGACAACTCATGTTTAACACAAGCTCAGTCTAAATGTGATATGTTGAGGTTAAAAGTACATTTTCTACCCCGGAAAGTTGAAAAACAAGCTCACCTCAAGGCTCATTGAGGTTCACGTGAAGTGTGCAGTCATTATGCATCCTCTGGGAACCATGAATGTCCTAAATTAAAGTTCAGTGTGAAACCATCTGGTGGACGTTGAGATATTCCTCTGGATAAGTGAAACCTTTGACCTGCTGAAAAAGTCAGAAGATCACCAAAGTCATTAGATTCATCCTCTGATCACCATCAATATCTGTTCCAATGTTTTCCATCCAAACATTTCACACATACACAGCAACATCAGTCTGGGGACCATGAGTGTGCAGCCCACTGTGCAGAACAAACAGACCGACGCTGCCATCTGTAGAGCAACACGCTGCTAGCAAAACCAAAAAAACGTTTCCGTGACAACTGGGCAAACTTGATCCACTGATGAAGATCATGTGATATGGCTGAAAGCTCCATAAGAGCTGATATTGTTATGTCAGCTATTTAACAAAGATTACCTTCTTAAAAAAGTTAATGAGTAGAAAACCGATGACATTTACATTTATTCTGATGTTGTCTTTGCACAACTCCTCCAGCAGTGTATGAACAGGCGCGTGCTCCAGGTTTTACCAGCCTGAGCTTCATCTCTTCCCTCCCTATGTGAAGTGAAGTAAACTAAATAGAAGTGAAGCAAGAGGTGGGGCACATGAACACAAGAGCTCTGTTACAAAAGACCCATTCATATAGATTTGTATAGTTTGACTTTGGCAACAAATGAGCAGGTCAGTGACTTGTGTGTTTCCAAATGCTCTCAACAAGATCAGACCTATTACACAATCATCATGCACACAATAAGTCTAAGACTCAGATTCAACCGTTCCAGACTTTACATTTCCACATGAAAGAAAGGCTCTTCTCCTGTAAATTGCTGCGTCAACACAGCCATGGTGTGGTGGCGCGGTGTGCTGCAGGTACAGTATTCTCTGCAGCTTCAGGACTTAAAGGACAATTGTACTGTTCAAATCCCCCCCATCCTGTTTGATTGGCTGTACTTTTTATCTGGCCAGCTCACGTGAATAAGATTGACTGCCTGCCAACTTTTGCAAAGTGCGTGTCAGAGTGTGTAGCCGCCGGCACAGGCTTCATATCTATAGACGGATTATTATAATTGGCTAATCTGTATTCAGAAGCCGTAATGTACCTCAAGAGGGAGAAAAGGGAGGAAGAGGGAGGTGGAGGGCTGGAAAGGTGAGAGTGTCTAAGGAGAAAAACAGAGAGAAAGCGGAGATTGAGGGAGGAGGTAAACAGAGGTTTTGAGAAAGAAAGGAAATAGTGAAAAGAAAAGGAAAGTGATAATGTTTCCACCAGGGTTCCCTGCGTGAAATGGAAGTCAAGAGTTTCACAGAGGGAGAGCGAGGGGTAGTTAAGGCAGAGAGAGAGAGAGAGAGAGAGAGAAAGAGAGAGAAGATGAATGGAGGAGTTGAAGGAAGGAGCGTAGGTGTAGGAGGGGATGGAGAAGCAGCATTCCTGACCGCACACTTACAGAACGGGACGAGAAAGAGGCTAATCTGAAATCCAGATGCTTTAAGGACCAACCGAGGGTCAAACTAATCCACACACACACACACACAGAGAGAGAGAGAGAGCTTCATCCCCTCTCCTGCTCTGCCTTTCACAGACCTCGGGACCTCAGTGGCTTTACAAGTCAGCAAACATCCACAGGACTAAAACACCAACTGGATACTTTTTTACGCATGTTTTTCTTGTAAAACTTTCCAGCCTGCAGCCGAAACTAAAGGACTTGTTTTGGGGTCTATTTTGTTCTTAACTTGTTTTTTTTTTGTTTTTCTACCCTTTTGGAGGGATTTCCAGGTGAGTGTCTCTGGGCTTTCACAACGAGAACTTCTTAAAAGCTTCCAGATGTAAAAGTATAACTTTGTTTTCACAACAGTGTTTTCTGTGCAGATCTGTTGGTTTAAATATGTTGTTTTATTGTTGATGCAATACCTCGATTGTTTGCATGAATTGTTTTTTCTTTGAGCAAAAAAGTTAGCTGACATAAATTGATGTACAGCTGATGATTAATTATGCTCATTTAAAACTGTCAGTTATAAAACTCGAAGTTGTTCAAAGGCTGAAAATGTGACTTTTAAGGTCAAAGTTGATCTGATCTGATCTCATGCTCACTGTCATGAAGTGTCAGATGTGGTTGGTGTCACAGTAATTCATCTGACTTAGTTAAGTGTAGCACTCAATGTGTATAACTTAACTTTTATGTGTTAAGTGAAATTGGCAGCAGACAGTCCACTGCAGTTTATTCTGGTCTACTGAGCAACTCTTTGTCCATGTCTCTTGGCAAATTGTCAAAAATAATTGTCTTGAAAAGTTTTTGTGCTTTTCTGACCTCTACCCACCAAAAATAAGGCTAAGATCCCCATATAATTGTGTTCAAGGAGCATCTGAAATTGCAAATATTTATAGTCGATATACTGTCAAGACACAGAAATGTCTGTCAAACACAGCCTGTTGCTGGGAATGTTTGTTTACTCTAACCAGGTCCTTTGGCAACGTGCATTTGAATCACATTAGTACCAAAGAGCACTTCAGGCAAACAGACGCGCTGTATAAATACACTCTTAAGTATTTATTAGCCACACGCAGCTTTGTTTTAATGACTAAAGGGGGCCGGCCGCAAAATAAAGCTTGCATGACTTTGCCTGGACTACACAAAGTATTTTAGATTTGCTTAAAAGTCTCTCTGTGTCACTAAAGCGAGCCATGCTAAAACTGTGAGAGCTTTACAGCCAATACTTGGAGGGGAAATCTGAAAGGAATCTGCTCGTGAAAACAGTTAAAGTGATCAATTAACATCCAGTTTGAGGATTTTGTGCCTCATCCCATAAACTCAATATAAATGCAAATGTGGGACATTTGTTCCAAAATAAACAGGCTTGTAAAACCAAAGTGGACTCAATTTACCCCCAGAAGTCTCTAAAGAATATGAACAACCTCTGTCACAATGTTATAAATGTAAATAAATGACCATAAGCCAGATGTCGGTGAAGTGAGTAGGACCAGGGATTATATCAAATATATGTTGGTCATTCATTAAACATAGCTGTTCAAGCTGTTCAAACGAGCTAGGTTTCCAATAGCAACACATTATGTTGAAAGAGACTTCTGAATGAGGATATATGGGCAGCACATGATATTACAGATGTGCATGGAAAACATGTGGGAATCATATTGAGTCCTCTCTTGACATGTGTTATCTTGAATCGAGCAGCTGTGACTTGGCTGGCACTCAGCATAATGCTTTTGACATAAAGATGTGCTGGCCTCCATCAGACATTCTTCAAGTAATACACCAAGTATTCAGGAGACTGAGTTGGCTTTTGATCAGTTTGAAGTGATTAAGTACAGACACCCAAAAAGAGTCGCTGGTAGAGTATTGACCGCTGGTGCATGCTAGCACATCCCCGGGCAAGGGATGTTTTTCCTTAGCCTGTGAGATGTAGTATGTCTTGCTGATGCTACACTGTATCACTAATGTGTTAGCATTTAGCAAACAGCTAAGCTAAGTATGATTGCCCGCAGATGTTGCTAAAGTTAGCTCCAGGGTGTCATCAACAACAACTTCATGCATTTAGTTCATGGATTTAGTTCATGCATTTTGATTTGGCATAGCTGTAAAACACAGGTGTAGGCTAATTATTAGCATAATGGACATAATGGAGGAGAGTTATTAATTAAGTTATTTGTTGCACCTGTGCTTCAACTAGTCCTGTGCTAGCATACATTAGCAGCCTAGCCATTTCTGTTCAGTGTTAGTGGAACAAACTATAAGGTCGAGTAAACACAAAGCCAGTTGCACTTCCCTGGTGGTCACTTAAACAACAAAACAAAACAAACAAAACGCACTTCTACCAGCTGTATCCAGCCATTTCATTTGGTTTCACCGGGAAATGTTCTGAGATCTCCATCCCTGAGACTTGTGCCACCGCCCTCGTACAAACGTGCCACCAAAAGAAATTCAAACAGTTGGCAATCGTACTTTCGTAGCAAATCACTGTGAAACTCTGGGTTCGACATGTTATTACATTTATTAAGATTACATTGCTACTGACATTTAAAAACTTCATAAATGAATCCTCCACATCAGCTATAACAATTCTCACTACATACACTACATTCACATTACTTAGTACCAAATTATTTTTATGAATGCATTAATGCTATCATTCAACATATTGTATGCTACTGGTTTAGATAAAGGTCCAATAATCTACTGGGAGGGTTCTTTGTGAATATGATGTTATGCAGTACTACAGCCTTTCCTGTTTCTACCCATCCTTCATTCATTCATTTGCTTTATTTTCTTTCTCTTCGTGACAGTTTGTCTCCTTGCAGAGTTCATTCACAGATCATGAAGAAGTGAGTGATTGTAAGATGGGCTCAGGATTGAAGGATGTCTCCTGGCAGGATTTAGAGAAAAGCACTCTGTGGCAGTGAACATATGATCTTGATAAGAAGTGTAGTGCTCTGGCTCTGTATATCTCTGTCTTTAACTCATCACTCCTCTCATCTGGTTTCTCTTTCTCTTTTTTTATTTTCTGCTGTCCTCTCCTCCTCTACAATGCTTCATTTCCTCTCACTTTCTTTCCTTTCAGGCCCCCTCTCTCCTGTTTTTACCCTCTCCTCCCTTTTCCTTGCTCTCTCTGTCTCCAAAGTGCTGGTAAAGCCATTAGAGGAGGGCAGCAGCAGAGAGCTGTCTGGTAGTGTTTACCTGTGATCACCACAGCCCTTGATACTGCAGACTGACTGAACAGACACCTTTATTGCTCTGTAATGTCAAGGTAGAAGCTGCTGTGCAGTGGGTTAGTCTTACCTGAACCTGAGGGTCGGTGTGTGTAACACCTAATAAAATCCATCCAATATCCTTTCAACATGTCATTTAAATTATAGAACTGATGACCACATTTGCTGAAACAATATTCATTGTGATCCATATGTGTAGTGTGTGACCTTTGACCAATGTCGAAACTGTAAAAAAAACTTTTATGATCTTGGCCACAAGCTGGGAAAGTCATTAGAGACGTGAGGGCACAGGATCAAGCTCTCGTGAGACAAAGCATCCCTCCTGCTGAGGGATCCCCAACCACAGCAATGAACCTCAAACAGCTCCTGAGCTTCTGTTCTGTAGTTGACCCTGACCTTTGACCTCCCACAAGGTAAATGGTGCAGGGTTAAGATTGATAGTGAAGTCACTATATTCACTGTAGTGAATTGTAACCGGGCAAAACATTATCGCCAACATTTTTCTGCGATAGCTGCGTGGTAAACTATCAGCTGGCTCATTTGGTCACTAGACTTCAGTTCAATTTGATTATGAATGAACAGGTTTTTACTTTTAGTGCAGTGTTCACCGTAACAATCGCAGGCACGGCCGCCATATTCATAGGTTGGTGGTCCCCCCCCCTTCTGCTACGTAGCCAAGATGGCGACCAGTGAGGGTGAGAAGTGTGCAGAGTTGCACACTCAGCTTCCTGACTGTCGTCAGCGCACCATCCAGGTCCTCACAGTGCACTGTGTTTAGCCATAACTGTGAGTGTGAACACTCTTAAGCACTCAAAATAGCAAATGTAAGTACAGAAGAATGCGAAATGAGACACAGCATTTGTCTTGTTATAATGTCAAATACAGTCGACTAAATAGCATTCACATCAGGATTCAAATAAAATTACAGACCACTGTTCTTCACACACACACACACACACACAGCTGTTAGGTGAATTAGCCTCCCTGTGAGGACAGAACACAGATAGACGTGGAAACCAGAAACCCTGAACTGGCCTCTGATGACTTCAAATGTGTACGTGTGTTGTTTGATACCTGTGGAAACTTCTCTTTCTCTCTCTCCTGTGAGTTTGTTAACTATCAGATTGGTTTGTGTGTGTGTGTGTTTCAGTGAGCATGGTTGCATGTCATTGGTATGTAATACTCCACAAAAGAGCATGTTAACATTTAAATCAACATTATGAATGCCAAACCACCTGGCACTGCAGCAAACCACAACTGCCAGTGTTAAGTGGTTATTTTCCACTGTTGCACTGTGTTGTGTTGTATTCAACTATATTCTTTTCCAGCATTTGTTTGAGATTTACCGGAGTGTGACTTTGATCCGCAGTGCTGACAGGTGACGTGTCTATTTAGTGCCTTCAAATACACACATATTCCTAGTTTTGAGTATGATTATGTTGGATATAAAAGGATTTGCGCTTCACTGAGTTCCCCAAGGAAACAGCAGTGTAGTGAAGACAGGCAGGAGTGTTCAAACCTCTCTAGCGTGTTTTACCAACCTTGAGGGCAAATAGTTGAACAGAAGGAGAGCTGCTACAGTTGTGGAGCTTTTTCTCACACTTTCTCTCTCAGTCCTGCTAATGCTATCACATGCATTTTATTACCTTCTTTCCTCACCTAACATGTGTGGGTGAACCAGCTTGGACTTGCGTAAAGTGGTCATTAATGTACTGCATTTTGCAAGTCATTATGTTAATCTTCTGTGTGTGTGTTTGTGTGTGTGTGTGTGTGTCCATTCATTAAAAGCTGTGTATTGTGGGTTAACAATAGATCACATACTACTTCTGTGAAAGGGTCCGTTCGTTGCATCAATCACAATATCTCCATACTGAGTCACCACTTAATCACTCACTGTAGAATAAGATACAATGCCCTGAACTAAATACTATATATGTTGATAAAGTAGAGTTTTTGTTGACTTCTTCCTGCAGGTGTATTGATGACGTGAGCTGTCAGACAGCCGTCCGGTCATGGCGCTGTGGTGGTGCGCCAACATCTTCTGCAGGCTGGCTGCAGCGGGGTTTCCCCTGCTCTTCTCATCACTGCTATGGCAAACGGTAAATATTCAGGGTGGAAGCTCTCAGGTTTTTGTGGAAGCTGGGGGTCACTTGACTGATTAAGGTCACTTACAACAAGACAAGAGTAAGTGTATCAGAGTTTCACTGGATGTGGAGACAGTGAGTAAGTTTGCTAAAGTTTTGAGGCAGAGGTAATCTTGAACTCAAGCTCTCAGACACATAAATCATCTTTAAGAAAATGCTTGATGGAACTGGGCACAATGTTAACTCACCTAATGCACACTCTATTTTATAAAAGCCTCAAGTCTATTTACTCCACTTAGTATTGATTTCTTTCCAAACTGTCAATGCCTACGCAGGTCTGAACTCATCTGTGTGCTTCTCCTTCGTTTCTCTTGATCTTTTCTGCCCCCCTCTTCTTTTATTATTCTTAACCATCTCCTCTCGTCCTATCTGCCTTTTCTTCCTCCCCCACCCCCTCTCCTCTCTGTAGATCTCCCCCATACGTGTCATCCCATCGTGCCCACGCAGCTGTAGCTGTCCAGGGGTTAAAGAGGTCCACTGTACGTTCAGACACCTCGCCACCATACCAAAAACCTTTCCTAAAGACACGGAGAGGCTCAACCTGGGGTAAGACTCAGTCACTGCACATGCATACAGAAGCACAGACACATTGTTATCAATGCCAGCCCACGGGGAAGAAAACTAAACACTCTACAGGAAATAGTGTGGAATGTGGTGAAGTGTTTTTCTTTAGCTAACAAATGGTCAATAACACTGCCTATAATAACTCACAAACCAAAATGCTGAGGCGAGTGCTTTGTGTTTGGGGAGATAACTTCTTGACTGTTCTTTTAAGATCACTTTTCATGCCGTGGATCCAACTGAGAAAAGACTCTTGGCTTGGGGGGTGGAGATCATAAAAACATGTTGCTGCCATTGGGTTTATCATATGTTAACTTTCCTTACGAACAAAAGACGCCGGTTTCACGCCAAAGACAGCAGTCTCATCAGCGCATGCTGCATCCCATGGTGCATTTCATTCGACAACATCTGCTTTAAACCCAGAAGATAAGAGCTTAGCACCAGAACGTGGTACTGAACTGACTCTGGAGGGGATAAATCTCCTAATCACTTCCATGTGGGTCTTTGTATTGTGGATGGAGCTTTCACTGCCCTCCAGCACAGCAGAGAAATAGCCCAGCCACTGTTTTGGTACATAACAAATTACCTTGTCTAATAATTGGCTCCAAACAATACATATTTACATGGCAATCTACTTAGCAGGCAGCAGCCAGCAGTTATTCACAGGAGGCTTGTGGGGCTCTGTTGTGGGAACAGCTATCACTGCGTTTCAGGTGTATTTCATTTGGGCTTGAAGCAGCTCTCCAGCTTGTCACTGCTTTGTTGTGACTGAGCGTTTCAGTAGGTAAATGGCCACAAAAGCTACAATGCGCAGGCCAAGCTAACAGTCTACAGGAGGTAAAGTGTCTCCATATGCGCTCCTGTACTGTGCACAGCACCGTGGGACCTATCAATGCATTTGGTCTCAAACCGAAACAAAATGCATGCACTGTTATCCAGCCATCACTGCACTACAGGGACTATGTTAGAAAAGGGTTTGGCAACAGCAAGTGTTATACTCATATTTAATTACACCACACCCTTTAGGTCAAATTGAATAAAGTCTACCATTGTAAAGACATGTTACCAAAAAGTATACAGCACACATAAACAGACACACCGGCCTATAATATGTCATTAAAGATGCACAACATAGCATGATTTCACATGCAGACATTAATAGGTGAGAGACTGATTCCAGGTTTCCTCCTATTGCTCAGTTGCTGAACAATCATAGCTTTGCAACTTATAACTAGGTTGTGCAGTGTGTGTGTGCCGCTGCATGAAGAGTACGGAGGGTGGCTACCTTGTTTTGCCTGTCTAAAAGGAAGAGCTGAAAATCTTGGTATTTTTAAACTTAAACTAAAAAACCCATCTATTTAGTCATAAATCTCTGTCTTGTATGTCCAAATAATAAAGATTAGCAAACGAACAATGTCTGAACATATTATTATTAATTATACTAACCAGCTCCACGCTGTAATACAAGAACAATGCTGTTTCTTTGTCTTTTTGTTACCTGGGGAGATATCATGTATGTAGCCATCAATGCATATTTAAAGCTCTCACCTGGAAATAATAAAAAGTCAGTCGAAGATGCCGTTCAGGACCAACCCGTGGCTTAATTAGCTACAGCTGCCAGTGACAGTTGTCATTTCAGCTGTTAAATGAAGGATGTCACCCTCAGCGTTGTAAAAAGCATATGTGCCGAGTGAGAACGGATCGCTTCACAGGCACAGCAACAGTGCTGTCAGTTTACCATTTATGCTAATGGTTTCACTGCAGAGAACTGTTTGCACTTTTGTAAACTCTTTTTACTGATTTCTTATTGATTCTTTGTGCGGGGTCGAAGGCAGTTCCTGTTGTACTGGGAATAAGAGGAATTTCTCAAGGACACTTCAACAGAGCAGACATTTGGAAGGGGAACAGACCTTTAGGGAGCTAACAGGCTTTTCAAACATTAGACCACCCTGCTAACTGGGGTGCAGACCAGGGGGATTTACTCTCTAATGCAAAACTCATGGTATATGTTCACACCAGGCATGTTTGCAATGTTTTATTTACACTCTGGGATCTGTTTTACTTTAGTTTTGGTTTAAAGCAATGCTGGTTGAATTGAAAAAAAAAACGCTCTAATAAATGCAGGCGTCCAGTCCCTTTCAAGGGAACTGTCGTGCCGATTGTTCCGTGAGTGGCGTGGAGGATGGTGTGGACCACCTACAGGAAAGGACCCCAACACACAAGGATTAATGGTTGGGAGCAGATGGGGATTGATATCTGATAGCCAGCAGTTCGAGCCTGGTGAAGTGACAATGGAGCTTAAGATTCAACTATTTCACTACGTGCTCTATCATGATACAGTAAAGATGAATTATGGAACATTATTAAAGCGGAAATCAAATGAACTTCCTCCAGGGATCCCTAACACAATGGATGACTTGTATAAACTGGGAGTGTAATATTTGGTTCTTATATTTGCTCTAGTTCACTTGTAATTAAGCTCTGCTGAACCTGACAATTTACATTCAAAAGTGCAACAAAGAAAACTGGACTGAAGTAAAGTTACAGTTGTATGCTTTGAGCCTTGGTACCCTTCAAACCAAGTGCTCGGCATGCTCGTCTAACGACATCCCGACCATACTTACCCCCACACCTTCCCCACGTCTGACTTGGGAGTGTATTCATTCTGCGAATGCTTGGAAACAACTGAAGTAATGCAAGAGCTTTCATCATGGTACAACAGCAGAGCTCTAACACTGCCAGGGTTCGAAGTTCAATTCAATTCAATTCAATTCAATTTTATTTATATAGCGCCATATCATAACAAAGTTATCTCAGGGCACTCAATCACATGGAGCCGGTCGAGACCAACTTCCACACACACAAAG
>JAVQJD010086937.1:0-21442 GCA_036023655.1 Nannoperca australis
TATATATATATATATATATATATATATATATAGTTATATATATTTATATTTTCAATTAAGAAACATTTCATAGATTAAATAACCAGACAGGAGTGTCTTTTGTTGGATGTTGCAGTGGATCAAATACCTTAAAACTGAAGGTTGTTCATCACAAAAATGCAAAAATTCAATATTGGTAAAAAGCAGTCCTGCTCATTGATTTGCAACATTGCATGTGACTACAATTATTAACAGTATAAATGTTAATTAATCTTTCATAAATCTCTGACTGCTGACAGATTTCTATCTTCTTGGGTTATATATTATAATATTGTTCAACCGTGAATGATACTGTGTAAAAAACACAATACCAATTATCACTGCACTTTAGCAGAGTATAAACCTATAAACTGTAAACACAGCATTTGTTTGATTTTCTGTTTTATCCATTCTATACAGCCACACATAGCCGCCATTCACAGAGGAGGATTAAAACCTACTCTACCAGACAGCACTTCTGTTTGCTGTGTCCTGAAGAGTGAGACTCTGCAGAGCACACAGCAAGGAACTTGACCTGGACTGAGTGCCATTAACAATTAACGGTGATGAGACAAAGCACGCCCTTTGCTTTCAGAGATAACAGTCTTCAACAATCCACACCTGAGACGCTGAGAAGTGTAACCTACAGATAAGGTGAAACAACATCCCTTTTCAACGGGAAGATACATCACATCTTCACAGCTCTTTACCTGAATCTGAGAACTGGCACTGTCATTAACAGAAGGGAAGTGAACTGTCTGTCCTCTGTCATGTACCATGGGGTAGCGAACCCCCTGGGTACCTTGGTCATTCACTGATGGATACTGTATCCGCTGTGTTCCCTGCTCATGAAGTGAAGGGTACTGTATCCTCTGATTCCATCTGTCATGCTGCCTGGTGTAGCGGGGTCGGTCCCCTCTGTCAAAGGGCCTGTGGCCAGCGCAGCAAAGTCCAATCAAAGTCCAACATAGCAGGGTCTGTAACAAAACCCCTGTACGCCGCCGTCTATCCATGCACGCATCTGACATTCCTGCAGTTTAGTCTGTGTGAAATAACACTCCACTCTCCCCTGCCTCAGCCTCTTAAACACACACGCTCGCACTCGCACACACGCACACCGAGAGGCCACACCCCATCTACCTGAGTCAGTCTTACGGATCAAGAGTGTTTGCAGGCGCACAAGCAGACACATGCAAGTATTTACATACTATCACTCACCTTATCTCTCGCTCTCATGCACACACACACACACACATACAGAATAGCTTGAGACACATTCAGACAAAGTCAAATGTGTGTGCACGCACGAGCATGCGCACACAGGAAATCCACCTTTATCATTTCTGAATAGAGAAAAGGAAAATCACAATATTCTAAATGTCGCTGTGTTTACTTTAAGCTTCAAGGGTGTGGTGATAAAGCAAGTAAAACATTCAACATTGTATTAATATCATGTAATATTCTGCGTGCGTGTGTGGTTTATAATTGCGTTTGTGCAAGAGTATGTGACTGAGAGTAAAGTCAGACATCCTCAGACACACGGACAACAAACTCACACTTGAATCACGCTCCTCAAACACACAACAGACATAACTGGGTGTGCCAGCTGCACCTACAGACACACACACATACCTGCACTCAGGTGAACGCAGTTAGGTTTATGAGTAACAATGTGTTGCCAAGTGACACACCCCATGTGTCAAGGCGAGGATCCTTGTCATACCACCTCTGGGCACATATAATCAACTTCCTTTAAAACACTCCCTATCAGACAATGGCTCACGTATACAAAGGTAGGTAACCACAACTATGGCAACAGCATCTTACAAAGAAGAAAAACGTTTAAAAGACTTCTTACTGTTTCTCTCCACTAATAAATGCTCTGTTACATGAAAAAACAAATTTAAAGTTGTTCTAATTTTTAATTAGCTTCTTTGGGCAAAACTGCTGCAGTCATGTGTCTACAAATCCAGTTTGAAAAGCACAAACACACTCAGTCAAGTCAGCACCATTCCCAGAATAAAAAGAATTTAGCCTTAGCAACCACATCATCGTTGTTCACACTACATTTGTGCGAGTTGTAGCCATGCCAGTGATTATAGCTGTACAATCATTAATATTATGTCTGCGTGATTGTGCATCATATCCCAGCCCGGGGCTACACAATCTGACTGTGGAGCTCTCCGGCTGTTTTTTCCCAGTACATTCCACCCAAAGGCTCCTCAGATGCAGATTCTTTTCTTCTAGGAAAAGGGTGTGGTAGTTGGTTCAGACATGTCAGGACACACTAAAAAATTAGGAGGATGTTCGTCTCCTCAAAAATGACAAGATGCCTTGCTCCACCCTGCTTGTTATTTCCACGGCTGCTCAGGCATGACAAAGTGATCCTAATCTCTCTAACATGTCACCATCATTTTGTAGTTCATCTACACACCTATGTAGATTTCAGCTATAGAAAACGTGTGGATGTTTTCTTCAGTATGTCAATTATGCTACACTTGTTTGTTGTTATAATTATGAGCTTCTTTTCTCTCGATCTGTTGTGTTTGTAACTTATCAAGTTCAATAAAGACTATTATTTAATTTGAAAAACACATACAGGTTGTAAGTGAATAATCATACAAACTTCTAACTTTTCTCAACATGCCTTTACACCTTATTTTTATTCAAGGAAAAATAAATAATATTTGGAGATATTTGATGGCCTTTAAAGTCCTCACCTCACAGGAGTCTCCAGTGTACTGAGGGGGGCAGGAACAATCTTCCACAGTGTTTCCAGGACCACCAGTCCCCGTGTTAGTTGCCCCTTCGAGGCCCACCTCCCCTAAGCTGAGTCGCTGGCTCTGTGTAAAGTACAAGGCTCGGATCCTCAGGCCGACCAAACCGGCTAGGACCATCATAAGTTCCTCTCTGGAGACAGGCCTGTTGGTAATAGCATGGCGCCAGTTTCCCTGCAGACAACAGATCAGTTATTTTGTGACTTATTCTTAGACATTTGTACGCAGAGACTATATTCAAAAATCATATTTTGTTAGATTTAAGAAGTACATTATATTATACAGTATAACTGTTTAACACTAAGATGCAGGGTTGTTGAAATACCAACAACGTTTGGCCAGATTGCCTTAAAACTTGGTATGAATATTTATGGTGGTCTAAGGTTATATCCTGATGGCTTTGGTGATTACCTGACCATTCCTCTGGCACCATTATCAGAATAAAATATCACTTATACCCCCCCACCCCTTAAAATAAAGAATCCAATCGCAGTATCATCATCAATCATCAGTATGTAGTTCATCCAACACTTTCACACTGTGTGTACTTTACCTCCAAGAGCTGGACTCTGCCCTGATACAGCCTGTCTGGAAGTGGGATTTGTGAAGCCATGTGTATCAGGGTCATATTGTGACCCTAGGGGGAAATAATGAGACAGATAAATAAACAGTGTTTCTGCCAATGAAGGAAAGAGAGAGAGAGTGAAGAAACTAGTAGCACTACGCACAGTCAGCACGACATCAGGTCTTCTGTCCAAGTGAGTCATCCCCTCACTGGGAATCCCAAAGGATTTGGACTGAAAGGTGAGGAAACCACCATAAGATGAAACCTAAAACAAATGGAGAAAGCCAGAATATCTGTCAGCTTATTTGGAAGGACTTAAGAGACCACTGTAATACAGCGTAACATAGCATTTGAACTATTAATCAAATTACTACAATTTTAGGGAAATTGCAACATTTCTAAAACTCCATAAAAGCAAAAGACTTAGATAAGTCAAAAAAGTAATGTCCATTACAATCCTCTACTGCGTTGAAAAAACAGGGTCCACATTGTGCAACAATAGTAATTGAAGTAGGGAGTCAAAACTGAAAGAAAGTGGCTAGATTTGTAACTTTCAGATGAGTTACAAAGCTATAAAAACAAGCCAAAAATAAAATTTCTTATAATTAAGCTTATGTGTAAATAAGTGAGCTTATTTTATATAACTATAAAGCTTTTACTCTGGAAACACTGTATCTGTCTCCATATTTAAACATTAGCTAATATTTATTAGCAACACCACTCTTCATGATGAACGCTCCCCTCTTTGACTCACCCTGTCTCCCAGGTAGGACAATGGTGCCACCCAGTGTAGAGTTTGAACTGTAGGAGGCAGCTCCTGGATGTCTGCCACCACTGTGTTACTGGCTGTGTTCAGCACAGAGGAAACATCCTCCTGGTCGGGACTTTCCAAACGCCAGGCCCACATCTCAACAAACTAATAACGGGAATAATTTGGGGGTTAAAGTGACATATTCCATCCTCAATTCACAAGTGATAGCTCTCTCTCTATAGGCTTACAACTTAAACATACAGTATATGCATCATATTACAAACAAATTAGTTTTACTTGAAAACACAGGTGACTGTGAATCAAAGAATGTACCCATGTACCTTTTTCATGAACAACATGTGCAGCTTTAACTAAACAAATGACGTTCACCACATAACCACTATCAGCTGGATAGCTTTGCAGGCATAACATTTCCAAAGGCATTCATAGACATGCAGGGGCACGAAGAAAAAAAAGCGAACGCACCTTCCCCCTGCGTTTGCTGGAGCTCTGACACTGGTCAGTCGCTCCGAAGCAGAAGCAGCTGGTGCAGCCGTGAGGGCTGGATGGGTCAAAATAAAAGGAACCTTCCCGACAGGTATCACACTTGACGCCAGCAACATTTCTCTACAGACATGACAGCAACAACAGAGAGAAAGTCAGAGCAAAGAAAGACAAAATAAAGTATGAGTAAGAGGGAGTTTTATTTCTGCAGTTTGGTGAAATGATCTCACCTTGCAGAGACACCTCCCTGTGTCTGGGTGGCACACGCCAGCTGTGACGCCACCATTGTTACAGTCACAAGGTACACAGTCAGGGAAGCGATAGTAACCTGTAGCACAGCGATCACACTGCCGGCCCCCAATCCTAGGCTTGCAGCTACATCAAAATATACAGGCACATCATTGTTAATAAAACTCTGGATGTGATTTACACAACAGTGTAAATATGTGGTTTATACATCTATAAAGTCAGATATTAGCAAAGGGAAGGAACAAACTACATTTACACACACAACTGAAATCAATCAGATTTTTGTCAATAGGAAAATCTATTGTTTCTTTATTAACAGAGACATCAACCGGCCACTCAGTTGATGTTTCTGTTAATAAGCTGATTTTAAGACTGAAAACATACATGACAGAAAAGACCATCATATATCAACATGACTGGACTGCCAACTAATCCCCTCATTAATCACTTGAAACGGTTTGGTGTCATGTTTCACTTTCACTGCAGGCCTCGCATTCCAGCCCTTGTTCATCGCTCAAAAATGTGCGAATGAAAGAGAAGTGGTATTGGAGAGGAACAACCATTATTTGTGCAGCTGTTTAATAACTACTGTAAACCACAGTGAAATTACACAATCATACAATAAAGAAGAATTAAGAATAATATACAATGATACATCTGAGCGATTTTATCATAAAGTGACAACTCGGCTCCACATTAGACTACTGTAAATCTATATTTAACATAAAATAAATAGAAAACAGAAACATTGCAAGTTTGTTTTTAAGTACTTGCTCTTCCAAGGTATGACCTAAAAATATATTCACTGGAGCAGGTTTTTTTTTTTACCCTTTTGTCATTACAAATTGAAGTTTTTAAAATAATGTCCTCTCTTGTTTAATCTGTATTTTCTGTATTTTTGTTAAGAAGTTGTTTTGCTTTCAGTCAGGTTATATGTTTTACGGCAACCATCTCTAATTGGTTGGATAATACACAGAAAATAAAACACTGTGTAAAACGAATCTTGTTAATAAACACCAACTTCCAATCTTAAAGTGCACAGCCCTTACCTGCACTGTCCGGTGGTTCGGTCACAGTCAGGCCCTGCGTTGGCTTTGATGCCATTTGGAGAGCATTCACAGCCCTCGCAGCCCAGCAGAGGGTGATAGCTGAAAGTCTGACTTTCACACACTTCACAGGTCGGTTTGACTGTCTGAGGTGGGCAGATACAGGATCCGGTCACCTCGTCACACAGTCGGCGGCCACACTCACACTCTGCAGAAGGGAGAGAGCGCATTTCATTTGGGCGAATGCATTTCAAACAAACCAGAGGTTCGAGAGTATAAACTCTTACCAGCAGAAATCAGAAGCAACCATTTCACTCACGTCTGCAGTAGGGGAAGCCGTAGTATCCCGTGGCACACTTTGTGCACTGTCGACCGATGACATGCTGCCTGCAGCGACACTGTCCTCCAACCGGATCACAAGTGGTCCCTGTCGAGCCGGACGTGTCACAGTTGCAAGGCAGAGCTCCATCGTTATAGGCTGCTAGAGAGCGGGCAGAGTCTCTGCAGAACTGCGATGAGGTTCTGGGGCTGAGGCAAATAAAAATCCCTTTAAATACAGATATGGTTTAATACTCCGTTGTCAAGGCTAGAGGGCGCCATTTCCAAATCCAAACAAAAATTAATCATATATCAGATTACGAGACAGAAAAGCATATAACACAATAAAGAAACAACTGAATGAATCTTTAAAGTACAATTTCAAATGGATTTGAGTCTTTGTTTTACCGACATGGTGGATACCTACTCAATATAGAAACCTTCTCCTCTACATTGCTGAATAAAATCAGCAGATTTATCCAGCGGCTTCTCTTTCAGGAGATCTGGGGTGTAACTGCTATCAGGAACCAGCAAGATATAATCCTGTACAAAAGATACAAAGCATAAAAAATGATACAAATTTCCAGTTTGGTTTGTTTTGTGCTTAAAACACACATTGATCAGTACGACGCAGAGGGTGACACACACATAAACTGAGGATTAGAAGTGTTAAAGACACAATTTTTGGTATGACTTTATTTGAAGAAAGAAAAGTAAAGCAAGTGAACAACATGCAAGCAAAGCCCATCCTGCCTTACAGTGGTTGGAATCTTAGCTTTTATAAAGCTGCGTGGGGCTGCCAGGTACAACACAGTCCCTTCATTGTTGTTGTCTGGGATATGGCATAACACTAGTACTCAGCCTGAACAACTCGAGCACAAAACACAGGCTTCTCAAATCTGCAGACTTTACTTTGTTTTTCTAATTTCTTGGATTCTTCCCATATTTCTATCAATATATTCTCATTTTAATTTAGTGGGTACACTTATTACACAAACCACTGACCAGAATAAGTGTCTTCCTAGGTGGCACGCTCACAGAGATGGTGGGCAGCTGCCAAGAATTCTGGTCAAAATCAAGGGCAATGCGCCCATCAGCGATCACGACCTCCCTGCAGCCTGAGACCGCAGGGCAGAAGGATGCATTTATTGAACCTGTAAGAGAAAAGCAAAGTTAAAGTTGAGTAGAGAAGAGAAGGGGTAGAAACACTAGCAGCAAAATAATCTGTCCGTCCTTTAAAGTCATATTGGCAAGTTTGTCCAAAGTCTTTGATCATTTTGTTATGAACACAGAGACTTAATCTGCTCTTAAGGAGGAATAACTCCCTCACTGAGAAGGCTTTACCAGTCTCAGTAACTCACGATTAGAGGGGCGGGTGAAGGAGAGCCCCCTCATTCTGGAGGTGATTCCAATGGGAGCCAATAAAAACTTTAATTCATTGGATAGGAGTAAGCCTACAACTTCCGTCCAACACACTCACCCTTCCACTCACGTCCTGCATCCACTCGGACCTCCACGGGGAAGGAGGTATGCTCAGGCTGGCGATAATGGACCACAACCACATACCTGCCCATGAGGGGCACCTTGGGAGTGAAACTGATCTCCGTCTGTGAAAAAAAAGACGAGGAAACTCAAGCGTCAAACAGTCGTGGTGAAATTGAAAATGAATGTCAGGGCAGAGGTTGTTCATGAATGTCTCAGACTCTCAGCAGCAGGGTCAAGTCCGGAAAAGCTCAATCTATTAAACAAGATTAGGAAAGGCGGAGCATAGTTTTCACCTGAGGGAATTTAAGCAGTATCCCATCACTCTGAGGTTCATGGACAGGGAACACCCCGGTCTGTCGTCTCCCTCTCCATTCCTCATTCTCTCCTCGTTGGGGAGAAACAGCTGGTGTTGAAGATAGCTGTCCATCACGGGCAGCGTACAAAACCAAGGCTGAGGATGGCTTGTCAAATTGCCTCAGAACGCAGTGCCGACTGGAAACATTAAACAGCAACAAGATGTTGTTTTTTAAAGCCTGTTGATAGTGTTTGCCAAGTGCCGTCGTAGCAGAACAATGTGACTTGTTAAGAGAGGCGTCAGTGGCCAGGCAGAGGTTGCGACCAATGAAACAACATTAATCCCCAGTAATTCCTTTTAAATCTTTAAATCCTCTGGTTATCACTCTCTCTCTCATCAATGTGCAGAAATTCTGACATCACACACTAAAAATACATACACACAACTTCTAAGAAAGAAAGAAAAACTATTTCTATGTTGACATATTTGTCCCTTTTGGAAAGGCATTTTCTACACTAACCAGGGAGAATTACACAGTAAATGAAGACTGCACACTGACAGCTGTAAACACACACATGTGTAACTGTAACATCTACACCTGGTCATTAGGTTCAGAGTGACAGAAAAGGTAGTGTGACAGAGACAGAGAGACTTCTGACCCTATGTTCAGTCTCAGGTAAATTACCTTGCCCAGCTGGAGGAATGTGGAACGTGGAAAACAGATGTGTGTCGACATACTCAACACAACACAGAGTCTCCTAAATGCAGCTTACATTCATGGGTGTTGAAAAATTCTCTCTATCCCATCTTATTAAAAGCACGCAATACAGTTTATTCAAGGTGACTTACCTGTCGTCAGTGAAGTGGCCATGAGTGTAGACACACAGCTCCTTGGGGTCTACATACTCAGTGGAGAACTCTTCTGCAGGAAGTGCATACACTTTATACTGCAGAGAGAAACATGCGTACTTCAAACTGAATGGGACTGTCTAGACACTGAGCTATTATAAATATTTTGTGGAGACATTTCCCTCACCAGCAGGAATGACGCTGTGGAAGTTTGCAGAAGGACCTCCGTCTTGTGGGTAAGCTGCAACACTGACACTTTATTACTGCTGTCCACTGCCACACTCCGGCACAAAAAGCTGCAAGGGTTAAGACACACAACAAATAAAAAAACGTAAAGACACACATCAACAAAATACTAGTACAAGAAAGCTGAAGGAAACAAATACAGGACTCACCTATAGGCACAACTGTAAATGTTGGCCCTGGCCAGGATCTGGCCAACTGGCTGGCCACTGATGAGTATGTTGACATTCTGGACATTGTCCTCCTCGCTGGCATACTCCAGGACAAGGGTGTATGGTCCAGGACGAGGTACGCGCAGACTGAGTTGGAGCTGCGACTACAGGACACAGATCATACAAACAAGTTATCCTATTTGAATGAACGACGATAAACAAATTAAAGGAGGCCAAAAGCCCAATCACTTGCTTTTGTTCTGGACTTTGAAACAGCTGATAAGAACTTGCCCAGGACCTCAGTCAGTTTTATACCTATTAATGCTTTAAAGGTGATCACTACAATATTAAAACCAAACTCTGAATCCAATTTTAAGTAGTTAAAACTCTATATTGTATGCAGGCATGTACGTAAATCCAGGCCTTCTACCTGTCTGCCATTGAGAGAAGCCATCTCAGGATGATCTGGGGTAGGACGCCGCACGCGAGCCTGCCTCCTCCTGCGCCCGCTGCGGCTTGAGAGTATTCCTTGTGAGGCCAGTGCAGAGCTGAAGCCATCCATGGCCACATGCTTATACAATAGGCAGCTGAGACAGAGACACACAGGTATAGGCAAAGTAAGCAAGAATGATGAGAGATAAATACACAATCATCCTGGTTTAACTGAAGTGGAAGCCCCTTTTTATACTCCACTAATGTAGTGCTTATTGCAGTCTGTTGAAAACGTAGGTGACCTCTCTCCTTAACCTTCAGCATGTATCAAATCATCTTTGTGATTTATTACAGTATTAAAAAACACCTGTACATTTAAAACACAAAAATAAACCCTCATATGTTTTATGATAGACTTCTGTAGGATCATGTTAGCTTTAGTTGAACCAAGCCAATAAGTGTATGGAACTGAACGTGAGTGCAGTATGAAGAAAAGAATGGATGTATGTCATGCATGAGTGGTGAGTATAAAATAAGGACAGACCTGAAAAAGGCTGAAGAGAAACTTTAAAGATTTACTTTGTATCCGTGTTTGCAGTGGGTAAGTATGTGCAGGGCTGGGTGATCTTTTCCTGCAGCAAAGGTGCCTCATAGTAATCCCGGGGCAGCAGCACTAAATAGTCCTGGAGAGAGGGAGTAACAGCGTGTACTTCAGTATTCAGTCAGTTGTACATTTGCTATTTTTTTCAGATGAACAAATGAACAGGGGAATGATTAAGTCCAATAATACACAGCAAGACTCAAAATTGTGTTCCTTATCTTTTTACAAGATTCTTTCTACATATTTGTCTTTCTTATAAACTCACCAGCAGAACCCCCTCTGCCCTTATGTGAACGACCCATTTCCCAGGAGTCAATGCAAAGGGCTCAGCGAATCCCTCTCCTGGGACAGTGAGGAACGATGGCGAGGGACTCTCGGGGAATATGACTTCCTTACTCTGATCTGACCCTGCCGCACAGCAAAGCAGAAGGGTCTGTAATATTACACACTCACAGTTGTCGAGTGCAGAAAACAAATGACGAGTGGGACATCACGCACAAGCTTACATATAAATGTCACAAATGAAATGGGTTATTTATTTAATTTCTTCAATGAGGGGTACGATTTGATGACATGGAATGTACGTGAAACGTAAGAGATGATTCACTGTCAGAGGCAGCCTTACCTGCAATGCCTCTGTTATTCGTAGCCTTGATGCTACCTGTCACACTGGTGCTGCTCGGGTTAGTGAACCGCAGAACCACACGGAATAAGTGCTGCCTCCCATCTTTTGGGTCAACATGCACTGTTACTCTGACCTCACTCTGCAGGGACAAGAGTGACACACAACTGACTGCAATGGCACAGGTTTGAGTAGACGATGAGGGTATAATGTTAAGAGAGAGGTTAAAAATCACGTGATGTCGGTCAAACAGAGCGGGTTAATCAACGGACAGCAAGCAAAGGAGAAGAGAAGAAAATAGAGCCAAAGATAGGCGTGCCCTTCACTTACAGTCACAGCAAGACTGAAAGCCAGCTTCGTCCACCACCAATATCCTTGCTCTCAGTCGTGTTCTCCCCTTTTGTCGGGGGGTGGAGTAGCGCATTACAATATGGAAATTGCCAGGAAAGCCAAGGGTAAGCGTTAGGATCACCTCCGGCTGAAGAGACATAGCGTTAGTTCTAAGAGAGCTGGTGTCCATATTCCCACATCAGCTTATTGGTTGTGTAGTTTAAGCAGGAATATCAGTGCAAAGCTAAAAGCAAAACAATCATGATGGTATAAGAATAGACTGAAAAAGAAAGCTATAAGGTTATTGAAGTGGCAGCCCCAAAAGTAGACTTTTTCCATAGGTAGTGATGTGACTAACCTGCGCAGGAGACATTACAGCATAACCTCTCCAGCTGAAATCTGGGAACTCTCGGGGGTTATAACCAAAGCGCACTGGTCTGGCATTTGGCGTGGTGCCATCCTCAACCTCAAACTTCAGTTGGTGGAGAGTGGGAAAATAGTAGCTTGGTGCTGGCCTAACAAGGTAGAGGAAAATTGAAATAAAAACTACGCTAGATAGTAATGAGAGTCTCGTTTTGCAAAAGAGAAACACATTTCATGTAAACTTTTTGTCTGAATCCTAGTGCATGATGACATTTAAGACAGCCATATCTTACTCAGTGCATTTACGGCCAACTACATTCTTCCGACACCGACATCGTCCGGACATCTCATCGCACGCCATGTCAATGGCTCCACCTACATCACACTGACAACCTATCGGGGAGAGGAAACGTCATTATTAAAAAGACTGAGAAGCACTGTTTTCCTGTCCTCTCTGGTTGAAACCGCCAGCATCACTGATGGGAGTTGCATCTGTAACCACACCCAACGGTGATGTCACAGTGTACTGACCACACCCTGAGTACAATTACACTGTGTATCACTGCAGCAAGATGAGAAGTTAGACCGCTGGAGGTCAGCCAAAAAATGTTGCTAAGAGGGATATCTTACCTTGACAACCAAAATAATTCTTTTTCTGCAGCAGGAAGTATCCGTCCTTACAGGTGTCACATGCATGTCCACATGCATTAGGCTTGCAGTGACACTGTCCACTTTTCTAGAGAAAAAGATCATCAGGAGAATATAAGACAAACATAGATGACATACACATAGATGTGTATCAGTCACTGGAGGTAATAATGAAATACTCACCTGTTCACACTCTCCAACACCACTCAGAGTCCCTTTCACATCACACTGACACTCTAGTGTGTGAGAGAGAAAGAGAGAGAGGGGAAAGGTTATGAAAAGATAAAAGGGGATCTACGGTGAATAGCCTCTGATTACAGGATTTTCTCACTTTCATGGGTGAAACACACCAGTACATAAACCCGCAATCTTCAGAGCTCTGCACATCAAAGGTCCAGAGGAGATTTACTGTCACGGCTTGCTTTCAACTCAGAGATAAAAAAAACAATCCTCTTAATGTCCAGCCACAGTCAACCTGAGGCATTCTTATGATATTGAAAGCTCTTTTTTTTCTCCCCATACTTCAGGCAGCATGGTGGTGGCAACATTCTTGCAAGAAAGCAGACCTGTAACATTAGACAGGTATCTGGACAAAGACTGAAGCTGTTCCCTCACTGGCTGGATAATGGGAGCCACCTTTTCATTCTTATATTAAGTATTTTCTGTGGGACTTTGTTTTGGTTATTATTATAGAGTTATTTTTTTCTAGGTTTGTAGAAGGGACAAAGGAGAAGTTCTGAGGTATTGTTTATAATGTGCTGCTTGGTACTCATTACTGCGCAGTCACAGCATGATATTTCTCAGGTTCACTTGCAGCTCCACACTCAAAGCAGTTCACAGGAATTTGCCTGTATCCCACAGCTTCCCTCTGAGGGGACAGGAAGGCAGATTTGGCCTTGTTGACAGTGGTATGTTGACATATCCTCTGGGTAAGAGGGGCCAAGACCCATATCAGTACCTTGTCAGATTACTACTGGTTTTGATTTAATACAGTGGACAATAATGGGGTGAGTAATCACAACTAACACTGCTGGAGAATAAAATGAGACTGGGGCACTTTTAGCTAACAAGAGGTCAACTAAATATTTTTCTTGTTTCTTACACCTTTTACAAAAAGTCAGTCATAGTTTTCCAGTCACGTACCTGTACATCCACGAGGGTTGTCTGTAGCCAGATTCCAGTAGAGAGGTTTACACCTGTCACACATGGTTCCCTCTACATTTGGTAAGCAGCGGCAGCCCTGAAACAACAGATAAGGAATCTAAGGCTTGTTGAGACTCGTGGCTGCTGTTGAATGGTTGTATTTGTTTATAATCAGATAGATTGAAATCAATCACAAGAAGTTGCATACTCTACAGTTTTCATAAAGACTGGAAATTTGCAGGTTTTCTTTCTTTCAAACATACAATATGTTCGAAAATAGAGGCGAAAATGACCTTCCAGAAACTCGTTGTTTTTCTTCCCCTTCATAATGGAAGGAAGTTTCTTTTCCTTTATTTTAATTGCAATTACATTTCAGGGGAAAACATTTCCTTTTACAATCTGCTAGAAGAGGTTTTAGCAGCACAGCTGTATTTTGAGTTATATGACTTTGGATTTAGACTGTGACCACTTATAAAGGCTAATGAAAACACAATCATGGTTGGGCTTTGGTAGACAGAAATCTAAAGTTTATTGAATATGACATACCGTTTGAGGATCTGTGACCTCAGTTCCTGCCAGGTTACACACACTGATGGAGGCTACAAGCACAAAATGTACACAACAATGTAAAAAAACATTAGTAAATCAGTACATTGTATTGTTCATAAAAAAACACATTAAATATTATTGCTCCCACTCAGTCCCAAAATAACTTCAGTTATGAGAGTGATGGTTCCTGATGTGGTTACCTGAGCACTGGGGGAACCTGAGTCCAGAGGCACAGCGGTCACACTGCTGGCCCACCACCCCTGGGAGACACAGGCACTGACCTGACAGTGGGTTACATATGTTGCCATATGATCCTTCCTGTGAACATTGGCAGGCTGGGGACAGAGATTAAGAACTTCAAATGTAGGCATATATTGTTATTATCATTAGGGTTAAGTGACTCTGATATGAAAATAGTTTTAAATGACTGCTGTTTCTTTTTCCCGGAAATCTGATTTCCTTCAGTGAGTCCCAGTTGTCTAATCTTGGGAATATCATTCCCTAGAAGGGAGAAGTCCATATATATCTTGTGTTCCAGTTCTCTGTGAAATGTTGTGTCACACAGAATACATTAAATAAATCAATGTGGATGACAACATAGGGTTTTACAGGATATTGTGGGAGAATGAGGATGTTTGCTCAACAGAGCCATGAGAAGAGGGCACAGTATGCCGTGTGAAACCAGCAAAAACATTTGTTTTTCCATCAGCACTCAGATCACATGTGCCCAATTGGTTTATCTGTCGTAGTTACACTGGTGGACATGGAGAGATCCAACCCACTCACCCGCACAGTCTGGGTATCCATAGTAGCCTGGTGCACATTCGTCACACTCCTGTCCCCCATAGTTGGGAAAGCAAACACACTGGCCAGTTGGACTGCACATCCTGTCAGCCACACCAGCCCCATCACAGAGACACACTGCAGGAAGAGAACGATTGTCGTGAACTGGTGCTTATAGTACTAAAGGTGTTCCTTAAATTCTACATAACATTGGATAAAACAAAAAAGACATAAAAACATAAATGTATATGAACAGTACAAGCAAGGACCAATAACATAAACAACTAATAAATAACTTAAACAGAATAGGACGAAAGAATTTCCATTAAAATGAGATAATTCTAAAAGATTATTTTAGATAATTGTTGTTAAATTTAAATAAGACGATGATAAGATAAAATAGATTGCAGCCATCACCTCAACTCCAATCAACAGTCCTTAACATTTAAGGGTTATTTTAGAGCATCGAAGTGTCAAAGTTCTCAAGTTCAAACTTTAAAATTGGCCCTATTTAAAGTGTACTTGCTCCAGAAACTAGTTCGTGCAGACAAGAGAACACTTTTGTGTAACAACAAAGTAACAATGAAGCACAAGCTTGCTGGACAGAAACTGATAAAAATTCTTTGCACACCAACCCTTGCTGTTTAACTGTCTGCAATTTGTCCAAAATATTACTCCTAGCGATGCTGCCATGTGGAAAAATATATAATTTCCTTTTTTGGTATGCTGCCTTTGTTTGGATCTACATTACAAAATCTCATGGCCATCTCTTTCAAAATCAAAAATTCTGTCAAGTTACACTTATGAAGGTGTGTTTTTACAGTGTGTGTGGGGTGAATGGTCATTGGCATGGTGATTCTTTCTCACCCTGGCAGTTTGGGAAGGAGTGGTGTCCTGGCTGACAGCGGTCACATCTCTCCCCCTCCACACCCGGACGGCACTGGCAGCGTCCTGAAGCATCGCACACCCCATGCACTGTCCCTCTGTAGTCACATATGCACTCTGTGCACAAACACATTAGAAATGTTTATTTTAACAATAAAAGTAAACAAATTAAATCCTAACTAATAGAAATTCAAATGAGTAGCACTGTTGAAGCCTGAAGCCTGCTTATAAATGAGCCTGAGCTCTTTCTTTGGTCCGGCTCAACAACAAGGAATGAAAAATACTTCCATCAGTTCGGCTATTCTCATATTGTGGCACACACTGGTGCCCACGTCTTGCCAAGCCTCGCCTGCTTTTGGTATGTGAATAGACTTGGCACTAAGACAGGACAGCCACCAGGGGAGACCGCCACGCATTTTTTGCTCCTAAGCAGCTCCCAAACATTAAAATCAGCTTTTCAAAGGCTGCTGATGAAATTCCTTCTTAGTCCACTCACAGGACGAAAGACATGTTCTGGAAACAAGTTTAAAGGAAAGTTATTGTTTGCTTACATTCTCTGAAACATGAAAAGACAGAAAAAGCCAAGAGCTAAAGGTTTTTGTTTTAATAGAAATGCCATATTTCTAATAATGGGTTTCCCAGCTCGGAGGAAACAAGAAAAGGGAATTTAGAACAGGGACCATAACTAATAATAGACTGGTTAGTTCTCACTGAACAGTCCCAACTGACTATTGCTATCAGGAGAGGACAAAGGACACTTGAGCTTAAATCCCCTCTGACGCACATGATGGATTTAAAACCATCAGTGTTTTGCTCAACAATTGCATGAGATCTGCTGTCAGTGAGCAGCAGATTTATTCATTCTGACGATAGTATTTTAACCATCCCATTAAACCCAACAATAATATACTGCCAGTTCTGTTTTCATGAGGCCTACAAACATGACCTGGTGTTTAGTCATGCCTACATACATTAGGCCTTTTCTTCTTTTCTTGGTCCCTGCCACATGTCCTTAACATTTAACTCTGCAGAAAACCAAGTCAGACTGAGTGGTGCCTTACATGGTTCTCTAAAGCCTTTTTTAACAACCTGGGCTGCCTGTAAGTAAACGTGAGTCAAGTGACAAAAAAAAGTCAAGGACTACCCTGTAAAAATGCTCTGTGAGAGGATACAGTATCAGCAGTTCATTTTTAGATACAGTAAATTCAAATGAGAAGAAGCAATAAAAGTAGCTTATGTAACATAGCTGCGTAAACACCTCTATAGTAGCACAACATATCAGGTCTAATAACACTCACGCTGACAGCTGGGTGAGCCGAAATAACCCGGAGGGCAGGCGGTGGGCCCTATACAGAGAGAAGAAAAAAGGACTGAGAAAAAACTAAAGAGAAACAGCATTTTAAATGATTGTTTAAGGACATTTGTCAAGCTAAATTGAGGTATGAGACACTGCAAAATCTTGTTTGCTGAACTTACCCAGGATAGTTCCTGCAGGGGATTTGGTGGTCGTCTGGTATACAGGATATCCTGATTGCAAAGGAAAGGCATGAAATTAAGACCTTCACTGATGGGAAACTGTGATCAAGTAAAACCTCAAGTGTTACCTTTATTTATCACAGTGGGGAATTGCTTTATTTGTGAGGTTGAAAAAAACCCACAAACAACAGACCACAACGTAGTCTGAGGCACAAGTTAAAGTAATTGTTCTGTCGATTCTGGGAAATGTATCCATTAACTTTCTAGCAGAGAGTTGAATGAGACAATCAATATTGCTCTTACGTTTCACAGTAAATATGTAGCTGGAGCCATCAGTAAAATCCCCGTTTTTTACACGTTTGTTTTGATACAGATTAAACAAACAAGATATAACATGTTAATGAGTGATCTTTAGTGGGGCTGGTTGGTGGATTTTGGTACATTTAAAGAGGGCCAGACTAGTCATTTCCCCGTTTCCAGTCTTTATGATAAGCTAATTATACCGGCTGCTGGCTCCAGCAACATATCTATCATTACCATACTGACATGAGAGTAGTATCAATCCTCTCACCTAACTTTAGTCAAGAAAGCAAATAAATATCTTTCCCAAATTTTCAAACAATTAATTAAACATTGTGATCCTCCCTATATGTCAGTAATCATGGACTTTACCAGCAATAAATAAATATATCAACACAAATGGTAAATTAAATTTTACTTATATAGCACTTTATAGATTGGTCTCACTCACCCATTCATACACCTATGGCAACAGATCTGCCATGCAAGGTGCTGGCCTTCATTGAGTTCAGTGTCTAGACCAAGGACACTTTGACATGTGGACGGGAGGAGCCAGGTATCGAACCACCAACCCTGGGATTAACGCACAATGTGCTCTACCTCCTGAGCCACAGCTCACAAAAACCTCCTGAAACCCAGATAGCCTCCTAATGATGTGTCAACATGTTTAGACTAGTTTGTCAGTGCTAACAGCCTGGAGATGTAAGGCCAGTAATAATCACTTCTAGTGATAAATCATTCTATTGCTCATCTGATAAATGTATCAGTCCAAAATTAATGTCAAGTTTATATGACATACGAAATAAAACACCTGGGTCGAATTACAGATGTGTTGCTTTTTTGAGTACAGTATAATGACTTTATAAAGCTAACATGGAAGTTTTACATGATACAACAGGTAAATCGAAGTGTTTAATTTGGATTAGGTGGAAAAATGTGACTCTTTACAAGATTAGTTAAAGTTAAAGTTAAATTAAAACACAAATGCCCCCAGCTGCAGAGACCTTAAAAAAGACTTGTGGTTGTCAAAGGCAGAAAACAAAGACAAGATGCTGAAAGGCTGGGTGGCTTATTAGATGGAGATATGGCATGTGGAAAGGCGTAAGTCAACACTGTTGTAGCCTTGCAGCATTAAAGGCCTACTTTGTTGTGTATATAATAATGATAAGATTCATCCAAAAAGGTTGAATTCCCTGAAGGGGAAATCTGACAGACTGATGCTAAAAAAAACTACATGAAACTGATTCCAGACATCAAAGAATGGGTTCAGCTTCACCTTGACACACTGAGATCCCAAACACAGATACAGGTATGGCTAACTGCATCTTCCTTTATGACACTGCCTTCACTTGCAGCTATGTGATTCATGCCGTATGACAGAGCAGAATTGTATATGTTTCCCAGCTGCTCATTTATTTATCAACCCATACATTAGTTAAACGGTGCATTCAGTGTGTGATGAGAAAAAACAAAACTTACGAATGCACTGAGGGTAGTAATAGTATCCGTCAGCACAGCGATCACAGTTTTCGCCAGCAAATTGTGGCTTGCAGATACAACTTCCGGACCCCATTTCACAGCCGGCTGTAGTCCTTTCATCACACCGGCAGGCTGGTGAGTGGGGTCACATGTTTATTTTTTTTTATTAACATGTATGTACAAATGTGCACAAATGCTAACAGATGCATTGGTGTAGACTAACATGGACATGCGTACACATAAACGCAGCACAGAATTATTGATTATAAGGCAAAAAGACATTTACTGTACAATATCAGTAACAACCACAGAACAGAAAGCTTGCAACCATCTATCATCTTAAAATGAAAGATTTCAGAAGCAAATAAAAGATTTCTGAACCTTAAGTGACTCTGCTAAGCACACTTAACTGAGTTTGTATATTTTATGGTTTACTTTTCAAAGCGCTAAGGGCAACCAGTTTTATTCCACTACTTTCAAATTTCCAAACACAACTGGCAGCTATTTATACTGCGAGGAACAGCCATGGGCCATTAAAGTAATGTAAACAAGAGTGGAGCCCAGTTTAGCAATAATACAAGCAGTGGTGCCAGTGGTGCTTGTGTAATGGTGCCATTTCTGTCAGTCTCAAACGAGACGCTGATGCCTCTCTTTGAATATGACACTGTTTTGCCTTCACTTGTTCAAGTCAAATACCTACATGGTGAGACATTATGTAGTTCACAAACATATCTAGTGCTATATTCTGTAAGCAGCAGCACAAACTGATTTCAGTTGGTATCTGAAGGGTATTGTGCTCCAGATTTTACATAATAACATTGGTAACATCTACTGAGAACTATGAATATTGCCTCAGTCTAGATTTTTGTTCGATATTTACCCCTTTTGTTTTGGTGCAGACCACCACAGCAACATCTATTCAACTTCTAAATGTTTGCAAGGATGTCTCAAAAATGTCTCAATGGGCATTTCTACTGTCATTTGCTTTTACATTATTTCCAACCCCATGTTGTCTAAAGATACAGCATGGAAACCGATTGCAGCAGTCCACATCCACAGAAAAATACCAAAACAAAAAACACAACATACATAAGGCAGCTACAGCTCTCATGTTTGAAACACAAATAAGCCTAAATACATCTAGCCAACTTCCCCACCCCCCTTCAGGGGTTCAACATAAAGGACAAATAAACTAACAATCAAAAAATTAAGAAATAAAATGTGCAGAATTGAAAGTTGGTTAATTTCAATGTTACAGTAAATCAAGGGGATAAACACAGAAAACGCAACTCACGTATGCATCCAGTGAGAGACTCGGGCGGTTCTCCATAAGGTCTGTAGAAACCTTCAAGGCATCGCTCGCAGTTCACTCCAGCTGTGTTGTGCTGAAGAAGAATAAAAAAATAACGTGAGAGCCATTACAAAGTTGAATCTCTTGTTTCAAATGCCCATTGATGCTTGGACACAATGCTTACATGTACTTTTTGCATCAGTATCATATTCCAGAGGGATGTCATATTAACATAACACTAAATACAACTTTATTTTGACAAAAGAAAATTACACAAAATAAACTTCTTGGAGTGGTAAAAGGAAAGTGCCTAAATGGGAACGGTTTGCACCCGTTGCAGAGTACATGGTGCAGAACCAAATGCTCCATAGAGGTCTTCAAAAAGATATACACAGACAACATGGAATTTTTCTTCATTTTTTAATACGATCCTCTTCCCCTACAACCACACACATTCAGACACAAATCGGTTTAGACTTGACACTGCAGTTCATACCTGGCAGTTGATGCAAACTCCTCCTCCGTCGTACCTGCCGAAGGTGTCTAAACTTGCTCCTCTATTTTCCACTTCTGGGTCGTAATAACAGTCAAAGGCATGGGAGAAACACTGGCATGCTGAGGAGGAAACCCCCGAGACACACACACACACACACACACACACACACACACACACAGAATCATTCTATATGCCTTAGCAAATTACCTCTGACTCTCACATCTGTATTTAAGCACCTTTAAGCTACTCATTTTCCAAAAAGGAGTTATAAGTCTGGTTGTTAAGTATTAAAAGAAACTATAAAATCCAAACTAAACAAGATGGCACATCCTCTTCCTGTATACCGCCCCTGTGTCTCATTATTGTTTATGAATGGTTAGGCTGCATTTTCACTGCATGAGAGCACTGACTGGATTACAAGCCTTCTTCATCTTTCTCTCTCTGCTTTTATGGCTGCTACAAGGTCATGTTTCATGAAGGGAACATTTGTCAACAGTCCAAAGCAAAGCAATTGCCATCGGACTGGATGACTCGCAGATAAGCTGGCATGGGGGGTTATGTTATGTTATGTTATGTGTGCGCATGCGCTTATAAGTGCGTGCAGCCCGATACAATCGCTCCGCTCGTCTTACTTGCTCTTTTAAATCTTTTTGTTATTTAACTTTGTACTTATGGTTTTTTTGTTTGGTGTTAACTTGTTGGAGTCGTGCCCTCCACAAATGTGCTGGTGGAGAGGTTTTTGGTGTCTCTGTTGCTCTGGAGGTACTTTCACTTGCAGTCAGCTGAGCGCAA
>JAVQJD010086944.1:0-24329 GCA_036023655.1 Nannoperca australis
TCTCACCTTTTGTGCACTTTTTGTCCGGAAACCTTTTGTAAATTAAATCCCTATTGTTAAACAGGAAACCAACACCTGGCCCAATCACCCAGTCAGTGAGTGTTACATTTCACTACACAGCGGTGTGGTTCGGTGTGTTCTCAGCGGTGTATCCATATAATCACATACAACCTGTTAGGCATTTGTTGTGGAAATGGACACTCGGAGTGAACAAGGAGGTCAAGCACAAACACTGTGAACTAAGGCAGAGGTCCGTGCTACAGAGTAGTCAGTATTATGTTTTTGGCCTACTTGGGTTACTGAACGCCCAGCTTTCACCTGTCTAGACCCAACCGCAGTTCCTGTTTGATGTCTCCAGACCGGTTGGATTAACCTTCACCAGAACCTCTAATGGGTTAATTACCCGTCCTAAAAACATGTGTGACCTGTTAGACACAAGGGCTACCGACATCTCCGTCACACGCATATTTACCTGGATACAAACAAACACAACAGTATTTAGTGCAGAAAATCACATTCTTCCATCTGCTTTTCTGCACATATACATGCAGATCTTGAAAAGACCTTCGAAAAACTAATAAATATCAAGGAAAAAAGGTGTATGGCAGCTTATGTTTAAAAATATATATATTTTGTGTAAAGTTGATCAGTTAGTGTATGTTTGCAATACCAAAAACCACAAAAAAGCAAATGAAAAGAGTACGCTCAGCTAGAAAATCACATTAAATTAGGAGTTTCCCTCTTCGTAAAACCAGCCTTATTTGAAAGGACGTTCTGTAATCGTAATAAAAGAAAAGCAGTGACCCAGAGGGGGGTTTGTGTTAGAGAGCAGCAGTGTCTGTGAGGCACTGTTGTTGACACAACTCCATTAAGGAAGGACCAAAAAAAAAAACAAGAAAATAAAGTCGCATTTGTCAAGTGCTGACGGTGAAAAGCTGTTGAATTCCCAGCGTTTGAAAAGAGGGCCGACTTCCAAGTTTCTCATATATTGGCTGTGTTTAAAGTGGGTGTCAATTAATTGGGTGGCAGAGTTTTAAACTCTGGCCTTATTTGCTGCTGCCTGACATTTCACTTGTCATCCTGAGTGTGGGGAGGTTTGGAGGACCAGTGGAAAGCATGACACAAGTCCAAATGGGAGAGGCTGGTTCCTACAATTTAACCAAGTCACATTAGAAATAGCCTCAAAACTGTACAACATACAAAACAAGTATATGTATACATTTAACATGTATATTGTTTATTGTGTGGCTGCGCCATGTTTTCATAACAAAAAACACACACCAGCTGGAACAAGAGGCCAGATTTAACAGACACCCACTGACACCCACACCCACACAGTGTTCTTTTGGCACTGGCTGCTGCCCTTGGATATAACCCTGCCAGGAATACGGGAATGACATGTTCCTCAGAGTTTTAAACACAGCGGTTGAGTTTAAAATAGTTTGATCTTCACCCCTTGCCCCCTCTGCAACACACACATACACATACATATATATATATATATATAAAACCATATCAGCTAGAAATATGAAGAACATGATTTTCCTGCTGTGTTTCTGTGTGCAAACCCCTAAAATGCATCCTCATGGTCTCTTTAGTGAGGAAAGCAGCTATTTGTTTTAGCATTTCTCAAAGACACAGTTGAGATTTTAAAAACAGATTTAATAAATTTTCTCTAATTGATCCCCTGATTGATTAAGCCTGTTTTGGCAGTACATTGGAAAATACTAAGCGGAAATTAAACATTCTTAAAGGCCCCTAAAAGTGGCTGTGTATGGTTATGTACTTGGCAAAAAAAACAATGCTTTACAAGAGAAGGGTGGATCTAAAAGTCTATCTAAAAGTCATTTAATTACACAGAAATAGTATACCTAGTGATATAAAAAAGCATTTGAACAGTTTTGGCTTAGTTTTTCAGAAGCACAGCTAAATCTGCTAACATAGGGACAGGTTTGCGGATGGCAGGTGGAGTAGAGAGGACTGGTAGAGGTGGGTGGAGGGGTCATTGTAGGGGTTGTAGAGGGCACACACACAGCGGACGTAACGTGATCACCAGAGACCTCCTGAGCATGAGCTCTGAGCTGCCTTTGGATTGTGAAAGTGATTATCGGGGAGTATAATTGTAAAACCGGGACACTCACCTCCTGCTGAAAGCATGTAACCCACCCATGACTGTAGTCCCCCCTCCTTGCCAATTCCTTGACCTCCGCCACCCCCACTGACATCTTTGCATGCCCTTAGCAGCTGACCCTAGGAGGCCCCATGTAGGGGAGGTAGATAGTAGCAAGGGGGCTATCCAAAGTAGTGCCTGTCAGCAGCTGCCCTCTGGCATCCTGGGAATCTGCCCCCCAATGGGTGAGTGAGGACAGGCAGCAGGTGCAGGGTGCTCTGCAGACACCACCTGGATCTCCCCCAGACGCTCACACCTGATGCATTCACCTGACACACCTAAAATAAAAGCTGTTTGTTGACTTCTTGAAACCTAGCAAGCTGAAGGAAGCTAACAGGTTACTTTCACACACATATTTCGGGCCTCGGGGGTTAAGGAACTCCAGGAGCTTTGATGAACATGTGCCGAAAGGGAGTGTGATTGATCACGGTCAGGAGGGTCACTTAGTGGGCTGCCACACAATGTGCCACCCTCAGAGTTCACAATGCCAGCAGATGGTACTGAAACTTTAAGATCAGGTTACATTGTTTCTAGGATTCTGTTGTTTATTCACATTTGGGTTTCTGTGTACACTAGTCAGCAACCTGTTTGACCCCATCGTATCTCGGGCCCATTCAGCTTAGCAGCTGTTGGTCTTTTTATGAGGTATCAGCCCATACATTATGAAGCATTTATTCTGGGATTCGTATTTCAAAAGGAGCACTTAAGGTCACTTTTTTATTGTCCTCGACTGTACAAAAATACATTGCTCTGTAAAGCTACGATGCAATGCAATCGTTTCTACCATCTTATAGTTCTGAAGTCGAGATGTTTGACCTTTTCAAGACATAAGGTTTAGGTCTGCAGCTCAGTTTTTCTATTTTCAGGTGATATACCTGAAACCCTTTACTAGTTTAGTGGTTTTCCAACAATGCCCATGAATGTCAGTGATGTTTATATTCCTTGAACTCCACGGAAACCTGTCCGGTAATGTTTTCATCACAGCAGTTCTGCCTTCAGGCACTTTACAAGCAGTATGACCGAAATGAAAAAAAACAGAAACAATCATCTTTGTAATTTTCTTCCTGTACTATATTTCTGTTTCTCTATATTTTAGTTTTTTCTTCTTGGCAGCCCAAGGTTGATGGAAGTTAAGTGTTATCCCTCCACAAACAAAGAGAGACTGTAACCCTATCATTTGGCACTGGAGAGTCAAGGGGCTGTAGACTACACTGTTTCAGCTCTCTTCGAAGCGAACTGAACAATCCGCAAAACAACCTCTGGAATTCATGCATATCAAGTCTTTCAGAGGATTTGCCAGAGTAGGATTTCAGAAACGTGCAGCCAAACCCACGTTATTTGGGCACGGAAGGGCTTGGTAAATGATGTATGGATGGAGCATGTACGCTTACAGCCCTCAGTGGTGCGGATTGGCAGGGTAAACCAAAAACTCGGCGTGATGGATCTCTCTTTCCCATCTCAGAGGCAACAGCTTTATCACAGGACAGGGAGCCCTCCATATTTTCCACCAGAGAGAAAAAGACAGAGACAGACAGAAAGAGAGGGAGGACCAGCGCTACGGAAAGCCTGGGAACCAATAAAAAGAAGGAAACCTTCTTCTCCTGGGTCCTCCGTTTTCCACTCCAACCGTAGTGTTTTCTTTAAAATACTTTTGCCACATATTCATTTTTTTCTGGCACACATGTTCATCTTGTATTTCCATTCCCTGTAATTTTAAAAAACATTTAAGTGTTTACTACTCAAGGAAGTGGAGGTTCATCTTTCCAGCCTTTTACTTCCGTTTGATCAGCAGGAAAGTCGCTCTTCACTCTTTTCAAGGGTCTTTTTAAGGTTTACTTTTAGGCTTACTTGCTACACATGGACTTGTTTCTCTCTCCGTGCTTAAAGGCATGGACTCTGACACAGTTGCCATGTGTGCTATCTGCAGCTGCCTGTGTGGTGATAGGATGGCACCAAACATCCTTTATGTCTTGCTCCATCAGGGCACAGCCAGTGCCAGTCGCCTTGGCAGAGTCCGAACTACAGACATGGGCAGAGGCTACGCCAGACGGCACCTCAGGCACAACCTCTATTTGACTGCCCAACCTCTGTCTCCATGCAAAACACAGAATTATACTGTAGCTAAGCTTGAGGCACAAGTGTTTGTGTGTGTGTGTGTGTGTGTGTGTGTGCGACTCTTGGAGTCCATCTGAAATGAGGGATTGGCATTTTTTTGGCATGGCCGACAAAGGGACCAACACATTAATTTCTTCAGATGTTATTTTCAAGCTTTCAGCACTTCTACATCCAGTGTATTCTTTGTATTTCTGCTAGATGAAGAACAAAGAGTCGCATGGTAGTGATGAAGGAAATAAAACACGATGAAGATTGGGGTTTGGCAGTACTATAGACCATGACCAGAAATCCTGCACAATTTTTAAAATAGCTAATAATGGAGGTGGTGAATGGAGAGAGAATGACAGAGTGGCATTTAATCTGCCTTGAGAGATATTTTATTCAAACAGAAGCACTGCAGATCCATTGCATGTGCGGTTTTGAAAACTACCTGGTTCCTTCAAGTAGAAATCCAGCTGTTCAAACAAATGCTTTATATAAAGTAAGTGTATTGTATTTTAAATTTGCACAGCACAAAAGAACCATTCATGGTATTCTATAGCAGGATTTCTCTTTTCAAATGATCTTTTTAAATGTATCACACATATTCTATGAGTGAGAGTCAGGTTTGACCCTCTATTTCATAGTCAAACAGGAGTCATTACAATCCCAGCTGCGCTATTTAAAATATTTTCTAACATTTTATTAATTTGGAGAAAAGATGGTGGACAAGCTTTTACAACCCCCGGATGTCAGGATGCTTGATTAAAGAGGGGAATGTGTTAGAAAATGAGTAGCCAACCCAGACCCGTTTATTGATAGATGGAGTGCAACAGCACAGTCTGCGTCTTTTTACATAAAGATGGAAGAGGGTGATAAAGGGTCTGCATAACGCACAGACCATGATTGATATGCCCACAGAGGAGTGCAAGGAAGCCACCCAGTAATTCAATTAATCTTAACCTGAACACTAGTAATTGCTACTGTAACTAGGTTTGACTGTACATTAGACATGCAGGAGGAAGATTGCTGTCAAAAGAACATGTCCTGCTAATAGAAGTAGGAAGGAACATCCTCGGTGCTCTGGAGTATCACAAAAGAGCTTCCTTTTTTCACTATTAGCCCTTTTCCTAAAGATGAGGATTTGCATGTTAATGAGAGAAGCAAGGAAACAGATTTTCTCATGGACCAGGATTGAGAGAACAATCATACCAGGGAAATATGGATGCAAAAACTAGGTGAAGCTTTTCATAACCATTCAGAAGACACATTCTTGCAATGAAGTGATGTAATCATTTGTGAAAGAAATGTCAATTCACAGGAGTAGTCCTACAGTTTGTAAAATATGCTTATTCCATTTCTTGCCACGGATAAGATGAGAAGAGCCATACCATTCTCACATCTGTCCGTTCAATTTTAAGCTACAGCAAGCAGCTGGTAAGCTTAGCTTAGCATTGAGGCTGGAAACATGGAGAAACAGCTAGCCTGGCTCTGTCCAAAGGTAACTCAATCTGCATATCAGCACCTCTAAAGCTCAATATTTAACACATTTTGTCTCATCTGTTTCATATGCACAATTAAAAATGTGTAAAAATGACAAGTCTTATCCATTAGCGTTTGTATGCATTAAACAAACAAGATACCACCGTATTAATTGGTGAATTTAAGTGGTGCTGGTAAGTGGATTTTGTTCAGGCCAGCTGTTTCCCTGTTTCCAGTCTAAATGGTAAGTCGGGCTAACGGTCTCCTGGTTGTAGCTTCATATTTAACACACAGACATGAGAGAAGTATCGATGTTCTCATCGAACTCTCTGGAAGAAAGCTAATTAGTGCATTTCCCAAAATGTTGAACTATTCCTTAATGTTTCAAACTTGCATCTGTGAAGGTACATGTTTTGTACACATTTCCAAATCCTCCGCTTCACGCTGTACTTTTCTGCACTGCTTTTCGTCAGACAAACACAGGTGTAGTCTTTATTGGCTTCAATGATCTGACCAGGTCATTGTTTTTCTGTTCTTTTGTATCTAGCATCTATTGAACTCTATAACAAATGATTTTGGATTGTCAGAAATCCTTTGAACACACCTTGAGATATTGATCCTATTGTTTCCTGTATGACCACAACAGTAGTTTGAAGGTGTTGACCCGAAGAGACACGAAGACCAGACTTCTTTATGGGCTGGTTTTTTGCATCCTCTGGAAACTGGACACCTCGAGAACAACGCATTAATCAAGTTTACAGTAAAATCTATGTCCCATTCTTTTGCCACACACATTTCTTCTCATGAGCTTGTGTCCTGTCCCCCTCTGACCAAAATTAGTTCCAGTTACTGAGTTCGTGCTGGATCACCAAGCTCCAGATACAATGCCAAGCATTTGTAAATATCGACCCTGTTATTATCAGTACCTTTTGTTTCATTTCTGCATTATTGTAGTCATTTGTATTTATGCAGCTGGCTAGTTCTGAGTCAGCTACGGTCAGTTTGGACTAAGGGTGTAACAACATTGTGGAGCCTGTGGGACTTGACATGGGCCCAAGTCATTTTAACCGTCAAACATGTGGTGGGGCCAGGGCTCATTATGTCATTATGTTGTCAGGGCAATTGTTTATTCTGACATCTTCGTCTCACACAGTCACATCCTTCCCTACAGCCATATCTTCAATAGGAGGAGGAAGACGGTTATTTAGAGCCAACCACCAGCATAGACAGATGCACAAGATATAGCATTCAAGGTCTTCACTAACAAGACGGTTGTGTCTTCTTTATTCACTGTAGCTCCCACCACCGCCTCCTCAAAGACGCCCCCATCAATTATTAATACAGCCAATTAGCAGGGCTGCATTATTCACCAGGAAGCTGTGATCACATCCATTAACTGCACTGCCTTGCCTCATTGTGGCTCTCCCATGCGGCACTCGCACAGCCCACAGTCCCCCTACCCAGTGCATTTGACCACCAAATTGTGTTTGCAGCATATTTATGTAGTGCTTTATGATCATTTTCTTTTTTCATTTTCCAACATAGAAATACCTGTAACAACAGTAGTCGTACTTTCATTATGTAGGGAGCTATACAAATGAAGAAACTCGATTAAACAATTTAACTGCGTCACCGTTATTTTAGCTGCTTGTCTTACACTAAGCTCAGACAGCAAATGGTGTTTTATTCAACAAGTGAGTGAATACAGCTTCTGAATGAGCATGCTGCTCTTCAATGCACAGACCAGGGTCCTGCAAGGTCCTGCAATAATGCCAAGTGAACAAGACTGCTACATTCAAACAGCCACAGTTGGTAAATGTCAAATGTATTTACATGGGAGAGTGAGTTTATTAATGCAGGGACTAACATAGATAATGTGTGTTTATTGTGTGAACTATTACTATTACAGCTATTAACAGGTAAACAATGCATTTTTATGCTAACATTGCAATTGTCACGAATACACCTGTATTATATACGCCCATATTATATATTATATACATAGTTGAACATTTACTGATTTAATTTTATGTTGACTAAAACTAGACCAAAACTAATAGTGAAATTACTTAAATTTTACTCAAACTAATACTGTCATACTCACTGTTGTCAAAAGATTATGAACAAAACTAAATCAAAATCAGGTGCCAAAATGGACAATGTATCATAAATGAAAATCAGAAAATGAATATGTCCTCCATCTTTAGCTCAGGAGATAAAGTAATGTTTTTGCTGTCCTCCCACTGTTTCCCAGGGCTCTACGAACAGAGCTATGATTGTGTTTGCTTGTCACTGGGATTTATAGACCCTCGAATCTCTGAACAAAATCACTTCCTGTTTTTCCTGTGTTTACCGGACCCACAGGCGGGCGGCCGCACATTTGATAAAAAGTGATTTATTTTAATTTGCTTATCTGCTTAATTGATGTCCCCCAGGCCTCCCTGACAGCCATAATTTCATTATACAAACAATTTAGTGAAGTTTGATTAACACAAATGAAAGTTCAGGGCCTCCACCAGTTTACATATTGTTCCTACACATTTGGAGTCAGGCTTTTCTTCACATTGACTCTCTGTCTGGCTCAGCCCTTGTACCACAGTCATTTATAACCACTTCATATCACTATAGACAGTAACAAGAAAAGCTTTTAATTATTACTCTATTAATCACAATTAAAAATTGTTGTACCATTTTTTTTATTACACAACTGCCTCTTTCTGCATTCAAAATGCAAGAACATTGTTTTGTTTTAATCACCATACTGTAATTTAACATGTGTTTCACACCTTACTGAACATTAGCTCACTGGAATTAGCCAATATGTGGCTGATTTAAAAGCTTTGCCTTCAACCAGATTCTCATTATGGCCATTGAGATGCAGCTGTATTGATTCTGTTGTTTAAGATTCACCACAAGCATCGATTTATGGTCCTTCCGAGACAACTGTGTGTAATTAGGCTCATAATGTCAGGGGTTCATCCCACTATCGCCTCAGCTGTAGTGGTTCTCATTGATGATTCTGTGCTTTGTTTGCTTGACCAAATGTTATGTGAGCGCTAATGGCCTTAACACACACACACACACACGCACTGGAATGCACATATACATGCACACGCAGGGCTCACACATGCATGCACAGACTCATTGGCTGAGGGCAGGTCTGGTTCTGACATACCATTTATTACATCATATTATTTTCCACTCAGCCCAGCAGCAGCAGCGGTGAATATTCTCTTTCACCGCCCTGTTTTTGCTCTTATGTTTCTCCCCATCTTTCTTGTTTCCAACTGGCTTTTAAACAGGGTCGGCTCTGGCAAGGCGTAAATCCAGCAGGAGGGATTTCCCCCTCACCCACAAAGCTTTTACTTCTGGCAATCGAGTGCCAGAGCGCGTTTCTAGTTCTCCCCGATGAACTCTTGGATGCACATTATAGCAAAAAATGGACATTTAGAGGAGCTATTTTGAGTCTCTAGGTGAAAGTAGAAACATGCACGTGCAGACAGACACTCAAGAGGACATACCATTAAAAAATACATGTTTTCACTCAACATATAACACACTTTCACAACCAAACATGGACACAGGAGGAACTTGTGTCATACATTTTTTTTTTACATACACCCAGGTATTCACTGGAGCAAGTACTCTCATAAAGCACTGTATTAAACCTATGCTAGTTGTTTACTTTTGCTCTTCCACCATTTATTCTATCGGTTTACTATTGCGTTACAGGGCCGTAATGTAAATGCAAATGTGATTGAAAGTGTCTCATAATGGCCTCCATTCAACTGTCATGAATATGAATTGCACTAATATGCATTTCGTTTTGGTTTGCTTCTTTTCTTCATAAATGTGTTCTCTTGAATGATCGTGCACACCCGGCCCCTCCTCATCATTGTCTTTACCCTCTATTTATTTATTTTCTAATTGTGATTTGGACGGACCGTATTTATTCACGCCACGGCCTCTCTCTGTATGTAAGGCACATCCGTCATTTAAGCCTGGCAGAGTTTAACTCAATAACAGCGCAAATATCCAGCCATTATCTCTCTGCGGAGTACTCCCTCAATGTTAATGTGTTTTTAGGACGATTACATCAACGTGAAATATTGAAAAATATTCCTCTGACTGATAACATGAATCATCAAGCCTGTGTCCCCTCCCCCTTGAACACCTCATTTACCATCTCCGTGGCGACGTGCTGGGGAGCTGCCTACATGCAATCACCTGCTCACACTAGATCGGGTTATGGTGCTGGCTTAGTAATCAGACAGGCTGTAGCGAGAGTTAGAACATTCGTTATTGGAGGGATACGAGCAAACAGCTGCATGGGCCATGCCTGTGTGATGCTGTACAAAAATATACCGTAGACCTGCTCGTAAAAGAATGTGTGCAACATCCCTTATGGAGATAACTGTTCATCTGTAGCTGTTCAAGTGTAAGAGCCTTCAGTCAGTCTTCTAGCTCAGCTTCAAGGCTTAACACTGGAGGTAAAGTATTCAACTGAAGCATCAGTTCTTCAAAATAACCAAATCATCTGGATACCACAGCAGCTTAAAACCGTGTTACTGTGTGTCATGGTTTCTCTCTCTCTCTCAGGGATGAGTGATATGGTTGAAATCTTTGTCACAGTATTAATAAGGAGATTTTCTGATATCTACATATATCAAGAAATGGCTAATGTATGCAAAATCACAAACTCTTCATATGAGTTCAAACTTAAAGATCCCCCCCAGACATGTATTAAAACATATATACAAGTAGTCAGCTTGGAACAATGTTTTTTCTATAAAACAAATGTATAATTTGCTCATTAAAAAGTCTTTCACTGGCAAGTGAAAATGTGATGACTCCACTGGTTACCACTACAACTGGTGTTACCAAGAATCCCCCAAATCAAAATTGAAAATACAAAAGAGAATTTCAAAATGGTGAAAGAACCAAATCCAATGTTTCAAACTATTTCTAAAAGTCAAATGATTTGCGTTGGTGGTTTGTGTCACTTATGTCTCAGTGCTCACACTCATTTTGGTTCCAGCAGAGCGCCTCTTTTAGCAAGGAGGAAAAAAAGAAACCTCCACTACACTATCCGCATTGTCCTAACCCCAACAATGAGGTTCTGCCCTGTAATTATATTCTATTTCTAAAACCATCCGTCTTTGCTCACGGAGAGCTGACAGGCTAAAACATTAGCACGTTGTCAGCAGCTCTTCAGGCGCCGCAGCTCTCCGTTACACTTCATATTATCTTGCAGCCTCAATCCAGCTTCCCAGATGGGGTTACCTCTCTGCTGTCTGGCGAGGAAAAGGAGGTGTTTTCCTGTTGCACAGCCAGTTTAGCTCAGCTGTGATGGGGCCTCCTGGTTTCTCACTGGGGGTCTGTTGAATTCTGGGTCACAGCCCAGCCCCAGGCAACCACTGGCTCCGCTCTAGCCATTCTATGTCGTTTTAGCCTCTGTGACATTCTGCGGTGGGTCATTTTTCACCTTTTTCTTTCAGCAACAACCTGTTCTCCATTCCGCCCCACCTCACTGGCACTGCGTACAATCACTATGTGCTCATGCAACTGGTGCTGATAGCATGCTGATGTCACACACCTCAGCGTCACCTGTTTGTTATGCATGGCACTGCTGCCTCAACAGAAACGAGCTGCACGAAGTTCCATTTTCCCCGGGCTATTTATTTAATGGATAATGCAAGGGACGCAAAATGGAAATCACGCATTCGACCATGTCTTTAACCCCGGCTCCTCCATGCCTGCCTCTCCGAACTGCATTCACTATCACCTCCAGTGTGCATAAATCATTTTGGTAACTTGTTATCAGGAGGCTCATTATTTATTCTCCAGGATGTTTAAAGAAAAGTTAAGAAATAATATCCTATCAAATATTTAAAGCTCCTAGATGTGAGTAAAGTAACATAATCTTCATCTGCCTCCGTCTGTCTCTATGGCACTACAGTCTAGGGGAAAAAACCCAGAGAGATTGAGCGAGCCTGTTTGTAATGAGTTTATGTCAAAGGAAGCGATAAGAGGGAGCATTCATATATGCTAATCTCTGCCTTCTTCTGTGGTGGCAGGACGGCGCAGAGGGTGTGAGCTCGCTGGTGTGCTCTGTTGTGGCTTTGGCACAAAGATGAGGAAAGCGATGTGACGGTGCCAGGCGCTTTGTATTCTGAGCCTGGGAGTAGAAGGGTGGAGAGAGGAAGGAGGAGGGCAGGAGAAAATGAAATAGCAAAAGGCAGTAGACGGAGAGGAAGAGAGCATGGAGACAGGGTAATCACTTTTACACTCCCCGTTACTGCTGTCCGCCCGACGCTTGACTCTTATCCCCAGCCTTCTCTGCACTCCCCTCTCCCAATATCTCACTGTCCATCTGCCTTTCCTTGCTTTCCCTTTTTACTCAGTCTAAGCAGAAAAGTGATCTCTCGGATTCTGTATGTATTGAATATGTGCAGCATTGTTTTGCTATCTTGTTAACTTCTTGTTCAGCCAGGTATTCTTAGACTCCTGACTTCATGTGCTCCTGAAACTGGTTAAAGTCAGCTGTCAAATATGTGACTTTCATTACGTTACCCAGCTATTGAGTTTCATATGGAAATGATGTTTTACTGCGTCCTGCCCTCTGCAGCCTGTTGGTCCTGAGACAAAGTACTGTAAGAAAGTAAAAACGAATACAATCCAGCATGATGGCAGCTGAAACTGACACCGGCTCTCTGCTGTGAGGTAGCCCGTCTGCGAGTAAATACATTGAAGATCTGCCAGCCCATCTACTCCAGCTCTGGCTAAGATACTAGCTGACTAATTTTGGCTTTTCTATATGCTTGAATTTGAACAGGACAATGACTCCTTTTCAGAAGTTGTTCTATTTTAGAAAATCCCAGGCGAGTTACAGTCAGAGCTCTCAGAAGTATGCCAGAAGACTCAGACTTGGTTCTTTCAACCTGTCAAGTTCTTACTTTAATTGTGTGTGTGGAACAAAACAGTATGGCTTTGAGTGTGGTTATGCCACTGTGTTATTATCAGAACATCGATATGCTTACCTGCGGCGGGTATGAGATATTGTTGAAGATTAAAGCAGACATTGTGAAGATTTGGGTTTTGAGGATTCACATGACATCATCTCCACAAGCTTTTCATCTTGTGTAAATGTGCATTGTGTGGTTAAAGTGATGTGATAAACAGTCTAATTTATAATGTAGCAGCAACCACACACACGGCTCTTCTCATTTGTTCCTTACTTAAGTCCTTTTGTTTCTCACTCTCCTGGATTGAATCTCCAAATATCTCTTGTTGTTTTATTTTCGGGAGATTAACCTCTGTCGCCTCTGGTTAAAAACAAACTTCTTGTTGTCAACAAATTCCATGTCCAAAACCAGCAATGAATTGATCCTACTTAAAAGTACTGTCTGTGTGGTCAAAGCCTGATATAGCTTATTTCTCTGTGCTATAGACCTCCATTGTTGTTTTAAACCTATTAAAACACATGTATGAACTACACCATTACACTGGGTGACATGGGGTCTGTAGTTCATCTGGACTGGTCCCTCATACACCATCCTGCTGCCATAAACACTCACCAAACGGGTATTAATCCACCGCAGAAAATAGTTCCCAAGTTAGTTACTGTTTCCTCCTGTTCGAGTAACTAACACTACAGTGCCCAGATGTTTTTAGGAAATTGCAGTCTTTTTGACAGACTAAATTTGTTGCTGACTGTAATTTGACTGTCAAATATTTATGTGTTCACTAGGGGCTAAATACCACAGACAGGATGGAGAAGTCATAATGTATTGAGAGACGGACTAACATGATGTTGGTCTGGAAAATAGAATATCTGCAGCTGTAAATGTACACAACAGGAAAAACTTAGTGACACCAGCGCACTCTTTTTTAGAGTGGAGCTCCTTATTGGATGCTCAACAACAGCTATACTGCTATACTTCTTACAGTTTAATGGCAAACAGATGCAGGCAAAAACTGCTCAGGATTGTTGATTGTTCATTTGAGTTTGAAATAAGCTGTCATTTATCACTGCCCCACTGTCTCAAGGTGCTTATTGCAGGATAGGTTAATGGAGCAAAGCCTGATAAGGACGAATTGCCTCACTAACAAAATTAATTATACAGGTTTTAACTTGACAGACATGCATGTTACTGCATGATAAATACTGTCTTGTATTTCCTACATGTAGCTGTGGCCATACATTTAACACACTGCTGCTTAGAGAGTTTAATGACCAAGGACGTCTCCTGGCACTGATAACTATAATGAAACCTTCATCCTTGATTCTACAAGGCAGTGTTCAATAAGCTGCCTATTGGAATACATATAATTTCATTGAGGAAGGGCTGAGGACTATTGCATTGGAGACAGCTTTCTCTTCCTCAGAAACAACAGAGGGGAATAGAAGAGAACCTCTAAAACAAACACCATCATGTCCTTGTGGAGTGGTTCTTTGATTGACAATCCCTTAAAGAGAAAAATGAAAGTGCAGTACACCAACAATACACCAATAGGCTCAACGCTTGCGAGGTATTTCACCCCAATGAAAAGAGAAAATGTCAAATGGTTTAAGTGTTTGCTGGTGAAATCAATATCAACACACTGAGCTGAGGAGAAATGTTCAAGAATGCTGGTGCCAGCATCTGAAACTGGGCTTCAGTTATCAGACTTTAGCCTTTAGATTTATAAATCACAAGCCGCAATGTCTTTTTCTGAGCTCTGATATTCCAGTTGCTTCTTCTCTCAACAAGAGCAGCAGCAGCAGCAGCAGTGCAGGCGAGCAGGCGGGATCTGTGCCAGCACAAATATGGCTCACAACAAATATCTTTTTAGTGACAGTCTATGTGGCATATTCACCAGACTGCAATGTTTATATTGAATGTTTCAGCAGCTTGAAAATCACCATGGTAATGGTCCCAAAGACAAAAGCCCTAGCCTTTTGTCATGGTTAATTATCGCAGAGCAGTCCCCTCAAAGCCTTCCATTTGGCTCTGAACAAATTCACATTTAATTTTACTCTCATAGATTTGACACAGGGCTTTTTTATTTTTTGTATTCAAATTAGGCTTAAATGTTTAATTTAAATACCCGTTGAAGTGGTTTCTGTTGAGGCAAGTGGTTCTCTGTGACTATTATTTCCTCCGATTATTTCAGTACTAGAAACTATAGAGAAATTATGAGGAGGGCTATAAAAAGACCACTTCATATCCTAATGAAGCCACCATCAGTATATAAGTGAACATGCAAAAGACACAATACCTTGAAAATGAGCTTTGGTATTAAACTCAAGTTAAAGTGTCTTATCTCCCACAAGCTGTTGAGACCATGAAAACTGACTTGGCAAAAAGAAAAATAGCATTAAGCTGTTACCAAAGCTGATCCCACTGAAGTGTCATCTCCACAGGCTCTGTCTCAAACTCCATGTAACTCTGAACAAGTGGGTCAGAGAACTATGAAAAAGTAATGTGGGCACTGTGTCTGAGAATCCACTCAAAGACACATACACCCCATGTGATGACATGAGATACAATGCAGAGCCACGGTTTGGGTTATATTTAGTAGTTAGGTCTTATAGTAATTTGGTTTAATGGAATATGAATCACAAAATGCAAAATACAGCCTCATCTCTTCTGGCATATGTTCAGTTTGTGTGGGTTTTTCAGACTCTCCAGGCCATAATCAGAATCGCATCTCAGCTAATTTGGATGTAGGCTTTTTCTTGGCTTACTCTCATCACATTTTATACCTGCCATTCTCGAGTGATCACATGTCAATGTAATTGCACCTGTCCACATGAATATCCATGTGTAAATGCAAAGAAAAGGACAAAGCAGCATTGTGGACAGAAAATTCAATTTCTCAAACTGTTCGGGGAGGTGTAAAATAGAACTATTCCTCCAAGCTGCATATGTATTTTTACAATTCATCCAAATCACTCTATTGCCAACAGTGTTACGGATAAGTACTGCTCACTTTTGTTTTGCTATGAGCAGAAGTGAGAAGATATAAACAATCTCTGGCTATATGAGAAAACCTGTATAGATTCAGATCCAGAGAATAAATGAAAGGAAAATGGTTCTTGCATACATTCTTACATTGTCTTCTATACATGGTATAGATAGCACAACCTTTGTTTATTAGCCACGATAACAACCTGGCTCTAGACCAACAATGTCGGTTAGTCGGCCTTTATTCCACTACTTCAGACTTGTCTTAAAAACCATTGAATGAATTGCCAATTGACCTTTTGCACAGACATGCATGGTCCCCAGATGATGAAGCCTGATCTCCTGACTTATTCTCTAGCACCAGCTTGAGGTTGGCATTTGTGATTTTGAATGAAATGTCTCAACAACGATTGGATGGATTGCCATTTTTTTAACAACATTCATGTCCACTTCAGGGTAAATTGAATGAAACTGAAATTTAACTTTGGTGATTCTCTAACTTTTCATCTAGGACCACTATCAAGTCAAATGTTTAATTTGGTCAATACTTTCTGGACAAATACCTGCAAAACAAATTAGCTGTGCAGTGCTTATTAGCAAATATTCGCATGCTAACATGGTAAACTAAGATTGAAGATCTACATTTTATCTGTTAAAAATCATTATGTTAGCAATGTAATTGTGAGCGTGTTAGCATTTAGCTTAAAGCACCGCTGTGCCTAAGTACAGCCACAGAGCTGCTGGTATGCCTGTAGACTTGTTAATTTGTAAAAGTTCCATTGAAATGAATTACCATTACATCTAGTTCCATGGTCATGGCAAGCATTAGTCTTGTGACTCCATATATGACTTCCTCTGAGACACTGGTTTAAGACCTTGTTTAAGACCTGCATCATCTGACCTCTTGTGTTTCTTGTCATAATTGTCTTTTTACAACTACTTTGGGAAAAATTGGGAAAAAATGTCTTTTTACAACTACTTTGGGAAAAAATATATAATCATATAAAAAAATCTGTGTTCTTTCTTCTTTCTATTTTTGATCTCTCTCTCTCTTTCTGTTTCTCATCTCTCTCACCCACTCCACTCCACGCCACACCTCACCCCCCGTCCACTCTGCTGATATGCAGTCTGAATCTGGAAGTGAGCGGACTATCTGCTAGTTGATGTGTAAAAGGATTCAGATGGCTCAAATGCGTCCTGCAGCCTCTTTGCCTCCGTCGTTCTTCCACCACAGTTAGTGAGGGTGAATAATTCACAAGGAAGTTGCCATAAAGATAAAGCTTATTTTTTCCCCCTTACGCAATAAACTAGGGACTGACACTCAGCACCAAGGAAAAAAAGAAGGATTCTGTTAAAACACTGCTGATAAATTTATAAGAACATACCGCAGAGCTAACTTCATAAATGTTTTACTAAATCACATAGCTGTTGTATGGAAAGAAAAAAAGAGAGGAAAAACTCAATGTTCAGTGGTAAGGTGAGTGTCCAGCAGGAAGATTTATTTATAAGGCTTTATGAAAAAAAAAGGTTTTTACTACAGTGTATGATACAATATTATTCTTGTACTCCATTTAAAATAAAGTTCAAGTTCAGTCACTGAGTAACATATTGCATAGGTCTGATTATTTTTTCTTCTCAGACATTATTTATGAGGTCTCTAATATTGTATATATAAAAAAACGGAAATTTTCCAAGTACAGTCAGACATTTCAACTGAGATGAATGTCAATGGCAAAAGGCCAGCACTATTTTTCAAACCTTGTGTTTGAGGCCTTACAAGTGTGGGACTATATCTTAAGACAAACAAGAATACACTACACAACTTTATGGGGCTGTATTTTAATGTTGCTTCTTCCCAAACTACTCTTGTGTTGTTGATGAACTTTCCTTTATTGTTTTCTCCTCCATCTAGGCCTAAAGGGAGGACAGCAGGTTTTATCCTGCACAAAGTTTCCAACTTGTCCTTGTTTTTTAACATCACTGGAAAGTTTTTAACAAAGTTGTTTTATTAATGACACTGAGGTTTAACTTTAAACTTTATTTTTCCATTTCCTGCTCTCCTCTCAAGCAGAGCCACCACAAGCTTTTGAAACCCATTCACATATTTTTCGTTTAATTTGAAACACACCTAATCATCAATCTGACGGATGAATTTCCTGTTATTTAAAAGCTGACTGTTTCAAGGTTTTTCATCCACACTAACATTGTTATCTTATGTGTCCCCACTGTCGTGCAGGGTTTCTTTCCTTTCCTTCTTACTCTTTATCAAAACCATGTCATTTCCCAGAGGAAAACAGCAGACCCTGTCCTCCCATGTTGTTTTCCAAGAATAGACGAGTCTTATCTTGTAATTGTATGTCTCTCAAAATTGCTTCCTACCCCCTACAGTTCCCATGTACCACTCTGATTCCATTTTTTAATTTCAAGAACCCACCTTGGGTAATTTCTACTTAACTCAAAGAGTATATTTCTTGAGAATTTGCCTATGCTTCCGCAATAAAATAACTAGGTTCTGTAACAAAGCATGACTCCAGCAAATTTTTTTTTTGCTAATGTCCCCATCATCTCAAAGGATTTTGATCAAGCTCTTTTCGGGTTGGTTCACTATAAAATAGAAAGTTACTTATGACTTGGAAGTAAATTATAACAAAGAAACATAAAACAATGGGCGAGTTTTCATCAAAAACAAGATGTAAAACAATCACTCATATATTTGACTTGTTGGGACTGTTGTTTTTTGGGGGTTGATTAGCCACATATGAACCAAGGCATGCAAAATGTGTCATTTTTAGTAAAGTGAAGTCAGAATTTGGTCAGAATCAATCAATATGGTGACAAATAATGAGAAATAGACTTCAGTTTAACGTTTTTCTTTAAACATGGCTCTACTCATGTACCAAGGGCAGTTGAGAGCATGCAAGCTTTTATTTCAGTCCAAGGCTGTAAGTGATTTCAATGACTGACATATACTCAACCAGGGAGGAAGAACTAATGAGTGAAAATCACAAGATGTAGCCTTTGGTGGGGATAAAATCCTGCACAGTGCTTGTCTTTGATTTGATTTTTAAATGGCCAACAAGATATTTAATTCTGTTATGGAAGCTGTGTGATTCAGACAGCAGTAATCCTGTGGAGCAGTACTTAACTGTCCAGGGGGGGGAGGATTTAGAGCTGTAAAGGGCAGGTGTACAGGCAAAGGTGACACAGTGCATGAGAATCCAGTGAAGAGAAAAAAAGTCAAGTGGGCTGATCTTGGAGGACTGTCAGGGTCATTAAACGGACAGTTATTCTGACCGGGACAGTCTGCTGCCGGGAAGGTCACACCTGTAAACCCTGAATTAAAGGTAGTTGGATCTCTTTCCTCTCACTGCCCACCCCTAACAAACATGATTAATACACAGGGAGGTGAATTAGAGTTTATAGCAGACTTGTGATTTTGTCATTCATTAGTGTTTCCATGAAAATCCCAGAGTAATTTACAGAGGCTGTTCATTCCACATCATGTGTTAGTTCTTGTATGCTTTGATGTGTGGCAGCGCTGTTGGTGATTTCAGCCCACAGGGCAGGTTGAAGGCTGTGTTGTTGCACAAGGTTGGCAGAGCAGTAAAGCTCAGAGCTCAGAGGAGTGGGCTTTCCCCTCACCGCACAGCAGCCATTACTCTAAATCACCCCCCCTCCCTCCTCCTCCTTTCTCACTGACCTCCGCTAGCATCCACTGACCTGGAAAATATCTGGTGAGTCCAAGCCACCATGGCAAAGCTGGCCTTTGCTTCGCCTGCAAACAGCAGAAATATTGAGCCAATTACAAGATTATTATCTGGTGGTAGTGGCAGGGGAACACTGTGGGAGTGTAGTTATGCCTGCCAGGGCTCCCAGCTGGAAGAGGAAAAATGAATCAAAGGCTTGTGGGGGAGAAGTGGACAGCACTCATGCCCACTTGCCTCTATGTCTTTACAACTCCCGTGAATTGACAGACATTGGCTCGGATCCAAGCTCATTTCTGAAAGGTCCATGATAACACCAGGAAGGGCCCATTCAGAGCTGATCACTTGTTAGTGTACTCCTCCCTAATTCATGTGTCATGTTGTCATATTATGTGTGCAGTCAATTTACAGTAAATAAGACCATATAGCCCAGTTTGACTTTTTTTTGGCATTTATATAACAGGCAGACGTGACTCACAGCCTGTATATGAGGGCAGAGCTGAGCTGCTTGGCGAGTGTAATTCGTTCAGTAGGGAAACGAAAGCAGTGATGCATCAGGCCCTTTATTCCAAGTGGTTACTTTATAGATGAGCCTACAAAGGACGCATTGAGTGATGTACTACATGTAACTGTGTACATTGGATTTGGTTTTTTAATAGGGAATAGAGCTGCCTGGCATCCTTTTCCAGCTAGTTAGTTCCACATGACAGGAATGACGTACAATTACAACATGTGTTATGTTCTGTCATGTACACAAGATGTTTGTTATGTTCTAAACTTCTTAGTCATCCTAAATATTTTTTCATGCTTCTCTCCAGTATTTAACTGCATGCCAAAGCAGTGAATTTGATTTAAAGAGAGGCCAGGGTTCATGCGCTGTTTCTTATTTCACTTTGGGTCTGTGTCTTATTTCATGAGTGGATCCCGCTGCCTGTGTTTCATGCATCAGTGTGCTTGGGGAGTTGTATTTTAGCAGGGCGATGAAGACATCAAAGCAGAATCTAGGACTGCAGTAAATATCAAGCACTTGGACGGGTTGTCATCTGTTACATCACCTACCCTGCCAATAAAGTTTCATTAGAAAGCGCTGCATGCTTCTGCTGTAGAATGGAAAGTAAAACCCCAGTGTAGATCACTTACTGTCAAACCAAGTGTTCCTTGCTCCTTTGCCCAACTAAAACTTCAAAGCTGAGATTTGAAGTTCTTTACTTAACATTAGTGCCCATTGCTCACTTAATTGATTAGTTTTTTCTAAAAACCTACCAGTGTGACATGCATAAATACATTTTTTCTAGTCAGACTGGTCCAAATAGATCCAAGGTTTATTACACATGAACCAAAATGTAGTGGACCCAAACAAAGCCAAATGGAGAAAACACCATGTTGATACACAAACCCAAGACTTGAGACAGTACAAACGGGCACTACCCAATGAGACTGACTCAGATCCCAGGTCAGGTTTGGTTTACTAGGGACATGTTGAATGGTTCCTAGTGAACCTCTAATTTGTTTCCTTTCTCTGTTTAATATAATTATTATGAATTGAATTTCTTTGGATGTTGGACTATTGGTTGGACAATAAAAATGTGAACATTGTGGTCTGGGAACTTGTGATAGGCATTTTTCACAAATCTTTATGTTGCCTTAAGTTGAAGGAGAAGTGTTTCGCTTTCACACATCAAAGCCTGTGGGGGAAAACTACTGCATGTGTTAAAAAAGTTGTATAAAGCCTGTTGTTGCTCCAGAGGGAGCTTATCAAAGCATAATAAATTGTGTCATGTGACGTAGCTTGAGGCAGGATGTGCTGGGGCAGAAAACTACAAGTTTGAAAAAATCTGGGTGTGTTGAGCGCAGTCCTCACCTCATTTTACGGCTAGAGGCTGGAAGCTACATTAGCAAACCCAAATCAAAACAGTCGCAGTCAGGCCGCGTCCTGGACAATGTAGGGGCCAGATTTTGACAAAAAGGAAAATAATCATAGTCAGCAATAATTAGTTGCAGGCCTAGAATGTATTTTTTTATTTAATTTGGCTAAAACACCGAACAAAATGGCGTTTAACCAGTATCCGTTTCATGACTGCACTCCACAGATGAACCTGAAACCATTCTCCCAATAACTATAGCATTTACATCAACCAAGTCCTGTATGACCTCCATACTTAGACTGTCAAACATGTGCTGCACACCATACCAAACCCCCCCCCCCCCCAGCGTGCCCTCGCATCAACACACCACCGCTGTGAGTGCATTGACCACGGAACAAGCTCAACGCACGCCATCAAATATGGATGTTTCCTTTAGTACAGGCTCATTTCTTTTTTATCAAACAATATTGTTCTCTTTGCATCATATAATTGTGGTACTACTGTATGGGCTGTTTCATAAGTCTAGTGGTTCTAAAATCAGCATTTTGCCAATACAGGCAGGAAGCTGCATGCCAGCGTCTGGGATCCCCCATTTATCGATAATTAGTCTCTGTGTTCTTTATTATTGACTTGTCAGCTTAGTAGCCATTGCTGTCCTAGATGGCACTGGGTTTGTTTTAAAGCACCACTATACAGCCTCACTCTGGACGTGGGGTGATGAGTCAGAGCTAATGTGAGGGGAAAGGAGCCTTGTCCATGCTCCTCTTTACACAGCTGCAGGAGAGTTCACAGACACTGAGAGGACTCTGGAGGTCAAGTGACGGTCAGTGTTACAGGCGGATGTCGAGACGTCAGTGCACCTGTGTTGCCGCTCTTGCTCTTATCGACCACTTCCTGCGTGTCCCACTTGTGCTGACCTCGTGATCTGTTTCTCACAGAGAAGAGCCACTCAGAATACTCATGGGTGTGTTTTGACATTGGCCTGAAGGTATTGACTTATGGCTTTTAGATCCGTTACACTTCATACGCTGAGCTCGACCGGAGGCTGTTTTAAAGCTTGCAACAACCATAAAGAAAACTGGCAAAGACACACTTGTGCTGTCACCTCAGTAATCCTGACTCTTCTGCAGTTTGAAATTCTTCCTCTGACATGGTTTTAATTTTATTGTTATAACTTCAACCCCAAGTATTCTGGAATGATCAATTCCATTTCCATTTCTGTCCTAAAAGTAGTCTCATCCCAGTGTTTTGTTTTCATCATGTATCTATTCATTCAGTGTGAAACTAGACATCGCATTTCATTATGACAGCTAGTGTCCTTTAGAAATGCGATTTGTGTAAAGCTTGTCCTCAGCAAAGATCTCAGTGTCCTCTGTCTCCTTTCATTCTGTGTATGTTTAACGGAGCATGGTTGTTTACCAGCCTCTTTCTGCAAGCAGGAATCACCCATCACATCTGAAAAAGACACTCTGCGGCAGGAGGAAGCTGTACGTTGATCATATGTTCAGCGCACATTGTGCTGGCCAAAGCATGCTCCTATAAACAACAGATTGAAGTCCTCAGACCCTCCACTAGGGTCTCAGTAGTTCTGTCACAGGCAGCAAACTGCATGTACCCTGGGAGCAGCCTGGGCCACTTTGTCAGCACCAGTCCTCGCTTTAAGCAGCGCACCAGCCAAGCAGATGAATAATTGACGCCTGCATTCTGTACTTTGGTGAATTTTAAAGCTGTATTCTGCAGAGGCTCTAAATGGCAGAGGGTGGGCATGTTAATCATTCATGGGCTGCTTTTACTCGCTTTGCTTAAGGTCACTGTCCTGAAGGCAGCTGGGCAGAAGGAAAGCAGAGAAAGAGGAGTGAGAGAAGAGGGGTGGCATGGCCGAATGGACTAGCTTGTTTCCCATTTCTTCTGTCATGGCGGAAAGGACTCAAGCACACATGAGGAAACATTGCCAAACAAACGTTAGAACCTCAGGTTATGCCTAGTTAAACTTTGCTGGTATAAATATTTAGGGTGGGACTTGGGTTCACTTTCATCACTAGGACTTCATTTCAGAGAGGTGAACACCAATCTATGACTGTAGTTACTCTGTGTTCAGAATACTCAAGTGGAACTGTTTATAACACCTACAAACAGAGCAATTACCCAAATCATGTTTCAAATAAACACTATGTTAAAGCACAAGAACAGATCTGGGAGGATTTCTCACTAAGAAAAGTGAAATGTTGAAACATTTTCGGACATTCTTCCACCATTTGTTGCGAAAAGTCAAAGACAGGAAGGTTATCAATTATGCTGAGAGGGCCTTTTGGCTCAAATATCAATATTTTATAACCAGTACTACTATAGTATGGGTATAGAGATTGACATTCCTCTTTTCTCACCATGTGAGAGTGAAGAATACCCCCTTTCAAATGCACCCAGGGGAGTCCCCCTTCTTGATTTCAGAAGCCCACAGGCTACATTAAGGAACACTTACTATCGCCACAAGAATGTCTTTACATCCAGCGTGGTGCTGCGCCAGAACTGCAAATCAACATTTGGTCACACCTCTTTGAGCTTGGAGAAAGAAAGACACCTGATAGAGATAAAACAATAAACTACTACAAATTGTTTCCAGTGTCTTGATTGATTGGATTCAAAGGTTTTGATGACATAACCTGAGTTTATCCAGTTGTAATGTTTATTGGAATAAGAGACTGTTTCTCCATAGAATGCATTCCGGAGTGCAGGTCAAACAAATACCTCACTTTCTTTTTTCCCTACTTTTTTATGTTTCTCTTCCCAGGGAGCTGATGCCCAAGACCCTGGAGGGCCAGATCACCATGGAGAAAACCCCCAGCTACTTTGTGACCAAAGAGGCTCCAGCCAGGGTCTCCGCCATGTCCCGGGACACCAAGCTGATCGTGGTAGTGAGGGACCCCGTCACCAGGGCTATCTCGGATTACACGCAGACACTGTCTAAGAAGCCTGACATTCCCTCTTTTGAGAGCCTCACCTTCAAAAACAGGACTACGGGGCTCATCGACACCTCGTGGAGCGCCATCCAGATCGGCATCTACGC
>JAVQJD010086951.1:0-32184 GCA_036023655.1 Nannoperca australis
ATTAACAAAGATACAAATGTCATTTCAGGTTAATTGCATAAGAGGATTGATGGAGTTATTGCACTATTAGAGTCCAGTGTTCTCCACCACCCCTCCCTGTCTGTCAGAGTGAGGAGTTGGATAGTCTGATGGCCACAGGCAGGAAGGATTTCCTGTGGCGCTCAGTAGTGCATTTAGGAAGGATCATCCTACTGCTGAAAGTACTCCTGTGTCCCATGCATATGTTATACAGTGGGTGGAACTCGTTGTCCAAGATGCTCCTTAACTTGGACAGTGTCCTCCTCTCCAGCACCACCGTCATGCTAACACAATAAACATTAAACACATATACATACACGTATTGGACACATTTTAAAAATGTCCTTTTGAAAGGGGAGTTTCAAATTATTATTTTGACCACAGATTTCTACTTGGAATGGCAACCTATCAATCATCTCTATAGCTACGCTGTAATGGTCAAACTTGTGTTGGTCAGCTAACTGTCTTTGGAACTACTTAACTACAAACTGGGCATGGAAAGGCTTCAGCATCAGAATGCATTATTGTCGTTCTCTAATACTGAGACCAATTGGGCCAAATACATCTATTCACTTTCTCATTTTTGTGTCACAGTAGGCCTACTAATAATAAGTTGTTGCTGTTGATGCTGCTGAACTGTGTCACTGTATAGAGCATGTAATCTGTCTGAAACATTGTGCTTATTAAGCCTGTTGAACAGGTTTTAGTCTGTTAGCAGAGGCAGCAATTTCTTAGAGGTACAATAACAACAAATACAGTTAATAGTTAACAAGGAAGAAAACTCTGCAGAATATCTTAAAAATATTGACAATATCATAATAAGGAAATCCACACAGTTGATAAAACCTGGCAACCCTATTAAGTTAACATTTCTGTAACTTCTAAACAAAGATTGCAGAAATATTAGTTTGACAAAGATTACAGTTGTCAAAATTTTACAGTGATTGGTACAATGGGACACACACAACCGGCAAACATCTGCTCCACAACTTTTCCTCTCACTGACTTAATAGTCACTATGGCCAAGACCGTGTGTCACCACACTTGCTGTATTTCCCCAGAGCTGTCGCTATATGCAACAACAGTCTTTAGACGCAGCCTCTTCATAGTCAAACGGTCTCTTGACTCCTACACACATCTACTTGATCTGTCTGTCAACTCACAGTGTTTGCAAGAGGCTTTACACTTTTATTGACTCACACACTATGTTTTATAAAGCTCATGTATAGTATATTCTCAGTATTTTTGAGTTTATAACCTTCAGCAGTAGTTTTCAATTCAGTTAACCTTTATTTACATAGCGCCATATCATAACAAAGTTATGTCAGGGCCCTTTTTTGTATAGAGCAGGTCGAAACCAACTCTTATCGTTCTTATTGCTCTTTTGTTAAGTTCTTTGTAACAGTGACACTAGTTGGTGACACCAACTGTTTGTGCAAAATGGCCAAGAAATTACATGTCTAAATCTTACCTGCATGTTAGGCACATTCCAGGAAATGTGGTCTTAAGTGCTTTAACGCCTTTGCTAAATGTGTCATTGTAACTCTTCTACCATTTAGGAATTCAGAAATAATACCGTGCATGTTTTGAGGATGTCTAGGCCCACAACTTTCATGGTGCATGATAGTAAAACAGACTTTTTAAAATTCTATGTAGAAACTGTATGTGGTTTGTACAACATTTCATAGAGATTCAATCAACTTTGCTGCACAAATGTTGGGGAAATAGTTTTGCACCTGAGTTTTGGGAATTTCACAGAAATTTCATGATGTTAAACAAAATGTTTTCATTGCAGAAGAGTTCCAAAGGGTTTTCAGCCTTGTTATATTATGTTACGCAATATTCTTATGTTTGAAAAAAAAAAGTAGCTAGTATGTTTTGCACATTTTAAATAAGCTGCATTTTTGCTACCACATTTGACCTGTAAAAAGATGAAATGTGTCTTTTTGTTGGCTAACCTACATATACATCCCTTTAATACATAGACTATCAACAAATGTATCTACCAAAAGTAAAAAACAATTAGGGTCAATCATCACTCCATCCACCTTGGCATTCTCACATATAGTTCCCTTATAGTTCTTTTACTATGGTGCAAATTGGAAAAACTTTGAGTGTTTTGCCCTAGTTTCAGTTTTTTTTTCAAGTGTGTGCCTGTAGGGCGATTTCACATCTAACCTGTCTGGTTTAGTTAAAATGAACCCTGGTGTGTTTGCCTGGTTAGTACGGTTTGCTTGGGCATGAGACCACACAAGACCCTTTGGAGGAGGTTTGTGGTGGGAACGTGATCCAACCTCGGTTCGACACAACTACCTGCAAGTTTGAGCTACATGGCTCATGTAGCCAGGTGTGCTTTGCATTCTGTTAAGTTGTCTAAAGGCAGCACATATTCTATGCAAAGTGGGAAGCAGTATAGTATTATCGTATAACTATCTTGTTCCCGCGCCAGACACATCTGACCAATAAGCAGAGGAGGGTGTGAAAATGCCCTTAATCACATGCTGTGTGTTTCACATGAACCCCTGCCCAAAGCAGAAGAGGTCATTTAACTGTGTAGGATACAGGACATGAGGTGGCCTTCCACTGTGAACTACATTTAAATGGATACATGCTAGATATAATTCCCCTTACTCACTTTCCTATATTTACCTCACCTGGGTTCATAAAGATAAGAAAACAGTAAACTCTTTACTTCTGTTAATACAATGCTTCCCTGAACTGTCACAGATATTCTACCATATATAGCGGTTGGTGGTGAGGGATATTTCCCTGTTTTACATGCTTATAGCTCCAAGACCTGACATTCTTTTTTGTAACTGTGACAGAACAACGGGAGGCTGGATGATTACATTAATTTTCACCGCACGATTTCTCTGGTGACTTTCAGAAATTGACAGAACGTGCAGTGGACATTGTTTTGCTTTTCAGATTTTGAGCTTTCAGAAGTCAAAAAGAATCACTCAGGAAACAAAAAGCAATGAAGTTATGGAGAAAAAGACCCATGTCTGACTCTGTGGGTTAGCACTTATCGAGGGCAGGGGGACATAGCCTCTCTGATGTCAATGATGTGTCTGTGCAACCCACTGTTTCATTAGAAGTCAGAATAATTTGCCACCACACCTCTGCAGACATTCCTCTGTGAACTAAAGAATGACAAACCTCAGAAAATGTAAAAAAGAATGTATTATGTATGTATGTATAAAAATGTATTATGTATGTATATATAAAAATGTGTTATGTATGTATGTGTATGTATTTCTTGTTGACATTGTTCTGGCTGCATTGATGAAGAAATGGTATACAAAATTGTGTTTTAAAAAAAAACATTTGCTAAATTGATGGAAAGCAATTAGAGTAGATTGGTTTGGAAGTAGATAAGTGTTTAAGGCAGTAGTTCTAAATCCTAGCCCTCTAGACCTAAAGGCCTGCTGGTTTTCACTCTGAACAAGTAATCAGGAAGTGGTTTACACCTGGGATGCCAGGTGAAGGCAATTACCTGCAATCAACTACCTGGCAGGATAGAGGCAAGCAGTGCTCTGGATCATCAAGAGTAGCAGAGTAGCAAATGGTTTTTACAATAAAAATAGTGGTGTGCTGAACATCCTGTAACAATGTGTTTGCTGTTAAGGTGGTTTATGATGCCATATTCTTATACTTCGGGTTGTGTTTGAGAAATTCTCAGAAGTCATTAAGGCATTCTATGCTGATGCTTGTTTGAAAATATACAAACCAAGCATTCCTCCATTAGTTAAAAGAAGAGAAACAACATAAACCCAAGGGTACTCTACACTCTTCAAACCACAAACAAGAAAGGTACAATCAAGTGAAAACATCCATTAAAACACTGACAGCCTCTAACAGTCATGGCCATACTTTACATATGAGATTCATACAAACATTACATGTAGACTAAAATAACCTCACAAATAAAGATGTTGCTGCCATTGTGGCAGTATGTGATGATCCATCTGTCAGATGTGACAATACAACACATGGACCGTGAAATAACATGAAGAAACATATGCACATTACAACCAAGGCAAATTACGCTATATATTATTAAACTCAAGGTGTGAAATTCCTTCCTCTGGCATTGCTCCGTTGCTTAACTAATTATCATGGCACATTAATTTTCTAAAACCCTGAAGCCTTTGTTGAGTTTACCCAATGTGCAGAGCGTACGTGTTTATTCCTGTAAAAATTAGGTGTATTACAAAACAAATTTAAGAGAAAGACAACTCAGAGCCAGCAGCTGCTGGAACGGCTTCATTTGTATTCTACAGATTGTATCAGAAATTTGGAAAATGTTAATTGGAGACAATGTGTTAAGAGGCAGATACGGTCTGACATATAGCTAACATAATAGTATTAAGAATGAATTAATTATTACAATATGCTGAGGGTGAAAAACAGAATGCCATCCTCAATCCGTAGAAATACATAATAGATGAAAAAGATAGTAGTGAATGCTAAACATTTGCTTGGACAAATATGCTGGAGTGCCTTTCGGCTGACACATTGAAATCAAAAGACACTGCTTCCCTGCATCCAACAGTGGACATGTTGACAAAGCCCTCATTTATTACAGATTCCCAGCTCTGCGAGCATAGCCCCAGCGTGACGCTGATTAGAAGGCTTGTACGAAATAAGCTTGAGAGCCCCATTTCACCACAAACCTATATTCATTTAGTTCTGCAGATTTATACATCCAGCTATCTAGGCATGGAAATCCAGCATGACATGAGAATGTATTCTGCCCTTTGGAAACGGGGGTTAATCTCTCTTTCTTTCATGGAGAAACCTCAATCTTACAGTGACCAGCATGTCTCATATGATGCAACGGCTGGAGCAATAAATTGAATTAAATAAACCCATTAGTTACAGCAGATACCTTTTCACCTTGGCCCAGATACACTTTCATGGTAAGTTGGTCCTTTTATAAAGACCAGAGGACACAGCTTAAGATTGTGATGGCAATGTGACCTTGAGTCAAAAGATAGAAAGCATGTCCTTGTTCATTACTCAAATCAATTAAGACAGCCTGTTTGCTGCACAGCACAGCCCCTGTAGTATTCTGCAGGTGTTTAAAAGCAAATGTATGCTCATTCAAAAATCAATTCATACTTAGGATTCTGCCTCCTCCTGTCTTGTAGACATGAAACAAACTAGAGGTCGATTAGAGTAGAGAGCGACTATTGGGAGATTCACCATGGACGTATTTAAAATGCATGGAATGACTAACCAAGCGCAGTTCACATGAACTTTCTTGTGAAAAAGAAAGAAGTCAAGGATCCTAATCCTGCAGCTGCCTGAAAGCTCGTGTCTTTACAGGTTTAACCCTGACAGACTCCTCAAATAAAACATATACTGAATTTTGGACACTACATTGATGATGTTGTTGCTTACAGACAGACGATGAAGGCCAACTAAGGTTAGAAAAAGTTTAAAGACATTTTTGATATTTTATTTTATTGAGAGAGTAGAGAGGCAGTTATAGACAGCAGTCAATACAATCTGCTAGCGTGCTTTCTACAAATACATTTTTGGCATAAGCTTTTCAAATATCTCAGCGTTTTATTACATAATAAAAATACATCAAGGCGGTTAGTCATGTAATGTACCCATAAATCCCAATTTACAAACTTCTAATATAACAGTAGACAGTCAATGTGGGACTTTCTACTCATTATTTTCTATAGACTATGTATATCATTTTCATTAAATAAGTTGTTCATCAGTGGCACTCCAACACAACCCAAATGTCCAATCTGACACTTGGTTATATGGTTATAGACCCTGTATATAGGACTGTATAGGAACATTTCTGACTATTTCATTTTATGTTAAATGACTTTTGTTAGCTGACACATCACATGCATTCTCACAACAACACAAATTTACTAAAGAAAATGTGACATTACCAACTAGTTAAATAGCTGTTTCATATTTGTGATTTGTTCTTATCATGTCATTTTCATGTTTCTGTGAAAATGTGGGTGTCACAACACCAGTAACACCTGCGGGTGCAATGTGCCTGCATGAGACTCTGGGTCCTTTAACTCTTTGTTATCCAGTTTTCCTTTATTTTCAGGCTTATGGCATAGTCACTGCATGTGCTACCTAGGCATGCCACATATTGTTATCTTCAAAATAAGTTAGGCTACTCAGAAATGCCAAATGTTGCATAGTCAGTCATTGAGCTGTGGGTTTTTGTGTCTTCGAAACCTGTTTATGTTTAGGTGAATCTGCACCTAGGAAGTGATGCTAATTTAAAGTAGTTCCTTGTTTCTAGCAGTTATGATAAATAATTTAGTGGTGTAGGTTTTATATGTTGGTGTATGTAAACATGGTTTGTGGATGTTGGTTTTACAACAACAGATTCTCCCCATTAGCCAGCACTAAAGCTGTACTGTGGGCGCTATTTCAATTAAAACTGTCTCTCTTTGTCTGAAATACAATTTATTGCTGATTTTATTGTGTGTGGTTGTGTGGTGCATTGTGCATAGAAGACAATATATCACACATATCAAAAGCCCCCAGAACGGAAGAGTTGGCTTCATGGTTGAGAGCAGGTAACAACAACCTTATTAGAAAGGCAGAACACGTCAACTCTCTCCTAAATCTGTAATGCCAATAATCCAAATTATCCAGGGAAAATAATCACCCCCTGATACAGCCATTATCAATTAGCATAATCCCTTAAAGCGTCCTTTTGCATTTCATTGGCTTAATCCAAGTCTCAGTAGTGTTTGGCAAATGCCACAGCTTGTGTTAATGACTTTGAACATACCAAACGTGCTGAGAGTGCTTGTATCAGAGATGGTTCATCACGGAGTTATGAAATCTGGATTCAAGATTTCCTCTTCAAAGTGCCAGTCAATCCAACTCGGCGGCGTCTCTACTGTATGTAAGAACTGTGTTGACACATCTAATACTCAGCTCATACATTGTTTCACACTGTGCTAAAATTATTCTAACGGAATACCCCATGGTGATTTGAGGGAACGAAAGAGCATGAATAAGTAAACAACATAAAGCGATGAGAAACTTCAAAGGCGATGGGACAATCACAGCAAACAAGATCCTGGAAGCCAATGAATGTGTTTGTCTTTGTTTGTGACAGTGACTCAGGGGTGTAAACAGAGGAATTAGCTCGCACCTCCGGAGTCTCAACACATCACACAGACATAATTGAATTAAGTCTGTCAGGTTGTTGCTGAACTGTCGATGCTATGAGGAGCACAAGTTGTATTTGGCTCCAAAAGATCACATCTATAAAAGGTCCTAACTTTTCATAAAAAAAGGCTATTAGGTGAAAAATCCTGGAAAATTGAAAAAATTACATCCAAGTTTAGCAGCCAGCATCAGATGCTAATTTCTGTGCTGTCACAAAATGGACAGGGTTTTCCTGATGGAAAAAAAGCCATATGCTGCATATTGCTGTATCTGTCTAATGCGTAATGGTCATATGATAATGCTGCCTATACTAGTGGGAGAAGCCAACATTTTCATTCCCCACATCCCATAGCTAAAATACTACAGAAACACCTATCAGCCCATGGACACACGTTTGAAACATACTCCCAGAAGTCCCTGTATCTTGGCTTCATGACCATTCCTGTCAGGGTTTTCCCTTTGACTGAACAAATGCATCAGCTTGTGTCATGAGACCACATCGCAGCCAATAAGGAGCATGAGCAGCGCAAGTGCTCCAGGAGATGTGGAAGGAAAATTGGAATCTTGACAAGTATGATTGACATGCGTATTTGTCCCAAGGTAGTCTTATTTGCAGAGATTTAAAGACGTCTGTTAACCAGCATTCTGACGAAGAGAATCATTGTTCCTCCAGACTAGAAGCACATCACTGCAATTCTGTTGCATGCAAATAATCTTTTAGGAGAGATGAATCCCTTTGAGCATAAAATGTCTTCAGCTTATACTTTATTTTGGGTCCAGCAGACGGATGGAGCTATGTCTTTCATTTTCAGACAATCTTTCCATGACGTGGAACAAAAACACAAGCCTAAGTCCTCCCTTCTATTCCAGCAACAACGGACGAGAAGGCTGCTCTGAATTTTTTCTGGCTCTTTTGATGGACACAAAATAAAGTGGATATGAGCCTTGATGGTGAACCATAACCCACGGCCACTTCATAGCAATGGAAGAGGGAAAAAACTGTGAATTAAATTCTAACCATAAGTAAAATAGACTTCGACTTGAAAGCATCGGAGTGTAGCTACAGCAGGGCAAGAGAAAGAGATGAATGTGTGTGTGAGAGAGGAGGGATGCACATGAATTCTGAACAGGACCAAAGGCAGGATGAAATTGGCTATACCCATTAACTGCTCAAGAAGGTTTTTTTCTCCATATGCAAAAAGGATGGAGCGGTATTACTTTTTCCATAATTCCCATGTTACAATGCCGATTTCTAGAATAGGATCAAATCAATCTGTAATCCTGGAATGGAATGAAAAAAAGAGCCTCTATTCAGCCAAAACAAAACGCCACTGAAAGGAAAAACCTCCTGAAAGGTAATTCAGCACGGGGCTCTGTTTTGTTGATCCATGTTAGTAGGATATTTGCTGCAGAAAAAATGAAACCTGGAGAATAGTCTTGTAGTGGTTGTACTAATTAGCTGTGCTGAAATAGTTGCAGCTTTATGGCTGTACTTGTTGAAATTCAAATCTGCAGTGTATTACGAAAGGAACATTTCACCTGAGATTTCAATAATTTTAAACCTGATGATGTTGATACCTTCTAACAAATCTGCGATGGTCTATCTGTAGAACAACATATTTAACTGGGAAGGTGCTTCTAGTTTATCCCTGTCTACAAATTACATTACTAATTTAGCAACAGCAAAAACATTTAGCAAGAAATGTAGTTTGCTGCCTGAATAGCGTATGTAATTACATAATGACAAAACGTTTTTAATGAACATAAGTGGCAAAATGTTCACATGGGTGTCATACTACAGTGTAAGTGATATATTTTCCTCCACTCGTTGCAACTATACGGCAGATGAATGATTTACATGTGTGTCCTTAGATATTGGAAAAGGCAACACTGAATTACATTTCCCCAACCTTAAGGGAATAGTTTGACATTTTGTGAAATAACGCTTACGTGCATTCTTGCTGCAAGTTAGATGAGATGATACCACTCTTGTGTCTGTGTGCTACGTTTGTAGCTAAAGCCAGATGCCAGTTAGCTAAGCTTAGTACAAAGGCTGGAAACAGGGGAAAAAGTTAGTCTGCCTCTGTCAAAACTAACAAAATCCACTTACCAGCATGTTTAAAGCTCACTTATTAAGTCATTGATGTTGAGCAGTCAAACACAGACCTTCAGAAGCCAGGATAATGTTAGAATCATACAGGGATTTGTATATAATATCCCGGTTTCTTATGTTTCACATCATATCCCAAGTATGACTGAAATCCGGATAAGACATAACAGGGGTTTTAGCTTTACAAGAGACCATAAACAATGCAACTAGAATTATATAAATTGTAAAATATGTGGATGTGCAATTTTACCTTTTGAGATTGCACAGGTACTCACTGGCACTCCACCATTACACTTAACAATCAGCTGCGTGTTTGATAATCACAGAGGAGTGCCTTTTTACAATGAGAAGTCACTTCTCACTCATGGAGAAGATGACTTCATCATATTGTTTCAACAGGGTGAATAGGAATGACATGGAAGTATAGTGGGCTTTGTGATTTGTATGCTACTGTGTGTGAGGTAGAGTAGGAGAAAAGGGCTGCCCATTCTAGCTGTAGGACATAATGAGCAATATTCTTGTGCTATGCGGCATCTAAAGAGATGCTCAAACAAGAAATAAACATGATTGCTCCTGTGGTAACTGGAACCTCACAGCTCCATGATGCTTGGGAGTTTAATCAAGAGGAAAGAGGGTGGGCAATGAGAAAGACTGTACTGAAGCAGTCCACTCTCTAGACAACACAGGGGTATGCTGCTAATTAAAAAGTTTAATTCCACAACTGCAGCACTGGCATCAGAGCACTCAGAGGTGCGTCCTTGTGAGTCTTGGCGCCGTCTTATCAGGAGTAAGCAGATTCTGCCATGTTGGGAAGGAGCGGGACAGGGAGGCACTGCAGCAGCACACAGGCCCAGCTGGAAGGGATGGCATCCTGCCTACTCTCTGATCAGGCCCACCTTGCTCTTTCCCATCTCCCCACTGAGTGGAGTCACGGGCTCCCAGTCAGGTGCCAAGAGTCAGGGGCTAAGCTGCCCATGGAGCAGCTGAGAGGAAAAGCAGGGCTAAACCAGGGATAAATGCTGGATTTAGACTTTCTGCTGCTGGGCTAGGCACTGGATCCATGTCTCCATTACACACCTCGTGTCATCGGGTCCTGTCTTACGACCGGAGTTTGCAGTACACACTGTGCCACAGCAGCTGAATATGTGTATCACTGACACTGCCTCCATGAATAGACCTTAATATAAAAAAATAAAAATAAATGCTCTTTTTTCACAATGCAATACAAAGAAAGGATCTGTGTCTTTGATAAGGTGAGGAGGGAACACACTCTACTGTATGACCTTGGTCAAGGTAAAAGTTTTGTACCTGTGTAGGATCTATTGATAAGAGAACATTAGAACTTACACAAAAAGACTGTCCTTGGAAATGGCAAGGCTCATTCTGAGACATCTCTCATAAAGCATTAAGAAAAGAATATTTAAAAAAAATTGCCACAAAAATAAAATAGTTTCATAATGTGCTAGAACAAAAACAATGGCTACTGGGACTAATCACCATGGAGCTGGAAGCTATTGCTGACTCATTTCTCCGCACAGGGACACAGCCCTGAAAGGATAAGAACACTGCTCCTAAGATTTATAGGCACATCCCCTCTACTTTTATTGCATAGGGGGTTAAAGTGTCATTTTAATAACACAGTGGTATTAGAGCTTGCAAACCTCAGTAAAACTTTGGTTCTCGTTCACAGTTAGCTGATTTATCTCATGTATAAAAACTTTCTAGAGGAGACAAAGGATACATTGAGAAAAGCTGAACACTGAACCAGTGATTTTCTCACATGTTGACCAGAGATATCTAAATTCCAGGTGACTTTTTAATCTGCTTGAATTTGTTATTACTGCAGATCAAAGTCATGAAAACTGCTTCAAACTAAAGTTGTTAAGATTACGACCTGCTGTTGCCTTGTCTTTTTCTCCTTAATATACGCTTTGAATTTAGTGCTGCCAAGTGCTGACTGTGGTGCTATGATTTTGATAAATGATGCATTCACCTCATAAACAGGTGAGCTTGGCAATAAATCTATTAACACTGGGTCAAATCCATAGAGTCTGTGGTGAAACTGTGGTGTTACAGAGGGTGGCAACTACACTGTGTTAGCAGTGGGCTGACGAAGAGATACGTTATTCAGGATATAGCTACTTGTGGCTTCATATGCAGGATCTACACTCCTGTTACAGAGAGGGACAAACTTTTCTATATTGTCTTAGTGGCAGTTAATTGATGAAGTACAGTGTGTAAATCTTTTTTTTTATCCTGGTAAATCTTACACAGAAATTGTATGAGAGAAGTATAATTTATGGCTCTCAGGTGATTTAATATGTATTTAAATATAAGGTCCACAATCTGACACATCTGTTTGTAATCCGCAGCTGATTTAACGGGATTCTATCAGGTCATTTTTTCATCAGCACATGATGTTTTATATTATGCCACCTTCTTAAATTAGTGTCTTCTAGACAATGTTAAAATTGTACATGATGCAGTCTGACTTTCTTCCTTGTAGGATCATTTTCAGGAAGTAGGTACTGTGTGTTACAGGGAGAAGTGGGGAAATTGGTTGCACACACACACACATACAAGAAGCACAAGGACACAGAGAGAGAGTCACTTGAAACTTTAAGATCAGTGTTTTTCAGCCATATCGATCTTTGATGAATTTCTCACAGAATTGGGTTTGGATCTGTGGTTCTGTGTCGATGTAGCTGTATCTCTGACTCTTCTATCGATTTTTCGATATGTATCAGTCCACCTTTGCACCTCTGGCAGATACAGATACAGATTGTACCAAAGCCTAATGTTAGAATACCAGCACATATATTATGAAATGCACTTTTCACTACCATGAATATTAGCTTTTGCTCATACATTACAGAGATGTCTGTTATGAACATTTAGAATGATGTAATCAAATATTAATTACATAATTCCATTATTACATATCATATTTCTCAACACAATTGCTCCACACAAGGTTCTTTGAGTGTGAAGAAAGCCATTCTTACTCCTTGTGAAAAGACTGACTCCCACTTTGCAGACTGTCCAGTCCACACATCAATGCAGAGCAGAATTCTATTTAGCCTCAGTAGATGAGAAACCTCAAGCCTCCTGCTGTATTATTTGACCTGGTCACACATGCTTTTCAGTTGGAATTAATCTGAAACGGACAATCTGACACATTTCAAAATGGTGTTATTTTTAACAATGCGGGCTGTTACTGCCACTGTTAATCTGCAAGTTAACTCAAATGTTAAAGTGCTTGAACATTTAATTTTCCTATTTTGTAATATAATACTTAAACCATTTTTAAATCAGATAAAACAACAAGATTCCATTGTAAGTAGTCATACCATGTTTTTCTCCCTGTCTATAAGTATTTATATAAGACAGCAGTTGCTCCTTTCAAAGCATAATGGTTAACAGTAATGTAAACGCAATTTGTTTGACATTTTGCAAAATTGCTGAAAATACCAAGCAGTCAACCTCACTAATACGCTCTCATTAGTCCAGCCCCTAACTAATGTGAATTCCTGCTGAGAATGCTCACCCACAGTGGGCATGAATCTTCTATGATCGATAATCAATGACAATCTTCAGCACAATTTATGAGGCACATTATCTTTCCACTAAAGTACGTGAACACTGGCACAGAGCTGGAGAAACATTTGCTGTATTGGTCATCTTGCATCAAACGTTTCTAATTCCAGTATGGGCGTTTGCACCAGGTTGAGGCATGCTCAAGAGAACAGATAAATGAAATCCTTGCAGTGGTGGCTCATCTTCTTTACTCAGAAATAGAGGCAACATTAGAAGCGCCAATTGGCTGTTGAAAGTCCTCTGTGTATGCTAATGATGGCCCAAAACACACTGGAGAAACTGTCCAAGAGTGCTAAAAACAGGAAAGAAGCACCAATCACCAACTTGGATCATCTATGGAGGCTCATAACAGACCCACAATAAACTTGGAGTCCTGATGTGAATTTTAGTTCTGTGCTGGATTTGTGCAGAGATTTTTACTGGACATGAAAACAAGCTAAAACCTTGAAGTGATCACTGTAAGAAATACTTTACTTTAAACTTGTTCAAACAACTCCAGCAACCAAGTAGACCAAATACAACAGAAAAACAGAAAAGGTCTGAGCATTGCTTTCCTTAAGGAGTGAAAAAAGTTGCATATTATGTTATGTGGTGATATATTATGTATGTCATACATGGATTTCCTGTGTAGTGTCTTAAACGTAATAGTTTTTATAGTTACTTTTGCACAGTTTGCTTAATTCCCCCAGTTGCTAACGCTGTCAGCTCTAAGTAAAAAATAGAGCAATGTTGTTGCTCTATTTTTGAAGCACAATTGTATGCAAAGGTCGTCAATATAAAGGACAGTTCATTTTTCAAAACACAATATAATGTTTAGCAGCAAAGTGTTTCAGAGAGCACTTTTATGAAAAATGGATCAGATAACCTCAGATAACCTAACTGATAATATTGCAGATGAAATACATTACACACGTTTTAAGACAGATAGAAGATATCTGTCCATGTTAACAGATGAAGGGCACCATTAGCAAGCGGTGCATCAGAATCACACAAGCACGATTGTAAGATCTAAACATTTCTGCACCAAATGTTATCATTTATTTTTTGTTGTAATTTGGGTTATTTTATCCCTACCTATATATTATGTTTATTTTAGCTTTTTTCATTAATTGCAGATTGCAAAAGAATTTGATTTAGGCTACAATTTACTGTGCATCCTCTTACACAACAACAACAACACAGAGATTCAAGACTCCCAGAAAATGTTTCAGTTGCAGTTTTGTCAAAATCAATGGCAAATAAAAAAAATTTAATCAAATATTGTTTACGTAATTTGAAACTTGATAGAGTGCAGATATTAGGATTAGACCACTATGTACAAGTAGCTTATAAATAAACTGACAACCTAGCAGTTGCTTTACTTCTCAAGACAGTGAATGGAGAATAGGAGGGGGTGTGCGCTGCTGCCTACATAAAAGAGCACATATTTTCTTTTTTTTACTCAACTGTCACTGACATTTGACCATCTCAAACATTTGTCAGGATAACGACAACATCTTTGGATGTTTCTTTATGATATCCAGGGCTGACATGAATATGCCATAGAAAAGTGACAACAAAAAGCATTTTTGAAACAAAATGTTTAAGATTCAACAGTGTATTTACAATTTAACATCAGCGTTTGTTTACTAATTTACTAGTTTAATTTATTCAACTGGACTAACCCTGCTACCCATGACCTTAGGCAACCACACAGTACTGCGGTGGCAAAAGCTCCAGGCAAACCTGAATGAACCCACACTGTATATTGTCACTTCATGTCAAGCTCTTTAATTCACAGCACAAAACTCAGTGGACGTTTCCTTCACCCTGTTTTCTTTCCTCCAGTGCATCACACAAAGTAACAAAAAATGAATCCCCACAAATTATAAACACACACAAATAATGACACAAACACACAATCCCAGTCCTCTCTAAAGCTCACTAAATCTGAATATGTGTAGGATAAACTGTAAAGGACAAATATCACCAGCCAATACAAGCTTCTAGTGCAGTAACACACAGACATCATCTGATTCACTTCACATTCATTGAGAACAGACTGAACGAGCATTTGTGTACACGTAAGCACTCACAAGATGCCTTTGGGTTACCTTCCCCATAGTGCGTGTACCATATCCATCAGAATGTGGAGCAGGTGTAACTAAGACAGGCCCAAATTTATGACTCACATTTTATCAGATTACTGGTCTCATTCAACTATACCAATGTCAAATGTTTGCAAACATCTACAACTGATTATAATTTCACTTCCATTATGTGCACATTAGCCAGAGCACCACAGACAGAGAAGAGAGATACACAATAATGCATCTTTTAGAAACAAACAAACGTGGTCTGAATTAATTTTTATATCAGGGTCTGGTAACTGATTTAGTGGCTCAACTCGTGATTATTTTTAATCATTTAACTATTTACTTTCTGTTGTTGCACGATCAAATGTGGCTTGTATGTTTCTTTCCTTCCTCCTGAACGCACCATTCTGAAGTGAGCGTTGTGCACAGGACAATGGCAGATACAAAATTAAGGCATGTTTGACTCAGCGGCCCCAAAACACACGAGAGCACTTATTATTATTTATGTGAGCATGTCATCTTCTTGTCTAATGAGCCTTTCACCGTAAGCGTAATGAAACAGCTTGCATTAACACAGGCTAAATGAACAGCCGAGAGCCCCCATGTCAATGCAGCAAGATGAAAGCAGATGTTCCGCAAACCCAAACACCAGCGTAACAGATCCGGTTCTATGAAGAAACAGAAGGGACCTTGAGTCAGCATCATTCTCATCAGCTCATTGACTCCATTAGAAAATCTTGAATTCCCCTGGTCAAACATCATTATGTGAGACCAACACCTAACTGAGCCATGACCAACTGACCATGAATGAACCCTCAAATTGATTCCCCCCCCCCGTAAACACGGCAATGATAAACAGGTTATTTTCTGGCTAATAAACTTAGACTCAAAGTGAATGTCAACCATCACACACACTCACGTGAGAGGTTATGTAAACAATTCACACTCCTATGAGAACAAGCAGCAAAGCATTGAGAAAAGGTGATGCAGAGAATACTACACTTACAGCACTATTTCAGTTAGAGTATGTACAATTTAAGTAAAGGAGCTGCTCCAGTAATTCATAGGTGCAATGTTCGGTTGAGAAGAGGGAGAGAATACTGACTGACTTGCAAAACATAATATATGTGAATATCAGTCCAATTTCACCACTTAGAAAAGATCTCCTTCCCTCTGTTTAAATCTGCGAGCATGACTATGCATGTGCGTACGTGTGAGTGTGCAAGGGAGACAAAAACTGAGGGAAAAGGAACTAAATGATGAGCCAATTTCTCTTGATCAATGTCAAAAATGTCACTTAGAAATAACCAACATTGCATTAATTATTTATCTGTAGTGTGTTTTATTTTCACCAGTCGATACAGGAACCAGCCTGAAGCTCACAATGGCTCTGTGAAAACACTTAAACACATAAAATTAAAGGCTAAACAACTTTGAATCATTCATAAAAGCTAAAACTATACAGTGACACTATGTGTGTGTTTGTGTGCCACTGTGTGTATGAAAATATTGTGTAACTCTGTTAAAGGTCTGACGGGACAGAACTGCTGTTTACGAACACCGTGGATCTTTGAAAACGGTTCAACTACTTGGTCCATACACAATTGTATACTCTGTCAATAAGACATACATTTATAGAAGTCACTTCATTCAGTCACTGTTAGAGTCTGTTAAAGGACAAATCCAGAGTTTTACCAAGTTCTCACAGGTGCAATACTAACCTCTTTCCAAAGCTGCTGCTCCTATACAGTTCCAGTCAGCCATTGCTTTTCATTAGTGTTACTAAAGGCAAAATAAAAATCAACGTACAGAGACTTGCCTGAGTGAAGTAATCCGTCATACATAGTCCTATACAGATATTATTTTGATCAGAACAAAAGATCAGCTGTTCATAACGTAAAGCAGGAGAGTTTGCATCACCACAGTTTGACAGGTATAAATGATATTCACTGGTATTGATCATCTATCCCAAGCATATTGCAAGTCTCCTGCAAATTGATTTTCTTACCTCCCACAAATGAATGAAGACCAGTGACTACGTGAAAAGCAATACACACGCATTCAGAAATATAAAACACAGTGGCATTCTTTGGAAAACAGTAAACAGCAGTTTAAAGTATGCATGATTTGTGATAAATTGGACTAAAAGAAAACACTGGCGCTAGATAAGACTGGCATGGAACTCACCGGTACCAGTCCAACCCCTTCTCGTAGTTCCTGTCAAAGAAATGTGGCTCATTTCCAACGGCTCTGACGTCCGGGTGCACCCTGAGAGCCTCCAGCAGGGCTCTGGTCCCCCCTTTCTTCACCCCGATGATGATGGCTTGGGGAAGTTTCTTCTCTCCATAATCCATGGTGCAGTTCACCCTGAGGTCGCTGTCCGTGGTGCTGAATTCCTGGTGCTCCCTCTCCAGCGCGGTGGTGTGGTACGCAGCCGCCGATTTAGTTGGAGACGCCTGAGTCCTAATCCACTCCACTGTCCTTTGTTCGGCCTCAGCATGTTCCTTTACGGTGGAAACCCCGGTGGTTCTCTCGGCCTCGGTGAATTCGGTAAAGCCCTGGGAGGCGGAATAAAGTTTCTCCCTCAATGTCACAAAAGTTGTCTCCTCCGTCACCAGCCTCCCTTGATAAACGTAGTTCTCTTGCAGGGGGAACTGCAGCGAGTTGTAGCAGCTCATCAAGCTATAGAACAAGTAGGTGACAGAGAGGGAGAGGGTGAACATGAATAAGATTTTCCGGGGCACTTTAGAGGTGAAAACCGAAGTGCTGGACCAAAATGCCATCTCTGATAGCAGTGATCCTCTCAAAGAAGTGGCCAGACATGTTTCCACCCCGAGTATTGCATGGACAAAATCAACAGCAATAATCAGTCACTATCAGCGCTGCTCCAGCTGAAAAAGCGTGAAGCTGGACCAAACCAACCCAATCGCATATTTATAAGGATAGCGGGGAATTAGATCGTTACAATTCCGGAAGAATATCGCGTCCCTTTTTTTTTTTTTTTTTGGAGTATCAATTTCTTATTCCAAGGCTGACACACAATGTCACAATTTATTGGACTGAACTTGCAGATTTGAGGTGCTGGAGGTCTGGCGTCCTTCCAAATGAGCAACCTGGCTTGAACTGGACAGAGTATGATGAACGAAATCCTGGCATCCTATGAAGAGGGGGGACAAAGCAAAAAAGAAAATCAACAGAGAGAGTGTTTAAAGTGTTTCTTCTCATCAGCAGCTCAGCCCCAAGTCCAGTCCAGTCCGCGATACAAGAGTGGATTCACACATCCATCCAGGCAACCTACAAATCCACGGAATCTCTCCAACAAGAGACGAGCGGGCGCACAATCCTGTTTACTCTGTATGGTAGAAAGTCGGCAGCCTTTGCACAAAAGCATCCACTCTTCCCACCGGGATGCTGCTCGCCGTCCTCGCGCCTTCTCGCATTGGTAGGATCCTACGATGTGCGCATCGGCTGTGTGAGCTCATCTGAACTGAAGCACCGTAGAGCCACACACCACAACTAGTGTGTACACCCACTTTTTCCTCTATCCGTGCACAAGTAGGGCTCTAAACGTCAGATTTACTGAAATAGTCGCGTGGAGAGCTGCTTCTCCTCATTCACGTGCCTACTTGCAGAGATGGGAATTACAGTGCTGGGATATGTGAGAGCCTATCACATTGTGAATTGTCTCATACTGTAGGAAGTTCACCATAAAACTCCATCTCAGAAAGATTATTTTGATAGAGATTACATTTTACGGGAAGCTCATGTCTGCACCCTGCTGGTTTTCTGTGGAGCCTTTCCTAAGTTCATTTACCAAAAAAACAAAAGAGGGGAAAATAAGTTTATCCTGATAATTATAAAAGCAGGTTACATGAATTGAATCAAACTGGATAATGAGCCACACTGTGTGTTGAATGAAAATAATGAGTCGTGGAGGGTGTAGTTCTCCTCTACATATTTCTAAATGCAAGAGAGCACATGCAGGAAACAATCCTGTGTTCTGCATTATGTTGAGGATGTGGATGCTGCTTAGGCGTATTATACACTGAATTTATTATACATTGCTGCAGACTATAATTACTGATGAGAATATTCACTAGACCTTAACTTGTACACTTTGTTGCCGCAATATGAGGATTTAAAATTGCATGCCACTGAAATCCCTGTCTTCCTGTATTAGAGAATCTCATTCATCACACACCTCCAACACACCAAGAGAGCCAGCGTCACACTAAGTACTGGGGCCCAAATAGTTTGCGATGCCTAGCTATCACAAGAGCAAGCCCTTGTTTGTATATACAGTTTGGTGTTTGAAACATAAAACATATTATATGTAAAGTTGACCCCTTTGACTGGTATTGTATATGTTGCTTGAACAAATTTGTCTTCTCTAACTGTTTGTAATCGACTCTGCGTGCAAACCAGGGGTGACACGAAATGATTTTATTAAATGGTGTTTCACTGTTACTAAAGGACAACAATATAGGAAAAAAGCCCTTTTGCATTCAGCCAGGGCATTTCCACTGAATCATAAAAACATCCATGTCAGCCAATGAGAGCTACCAGTGCAGAGAGAAAGTATATCTTCACATTGCTGACTTTCCTAACACATAGTTTTTTAACCCAATGGACATGTAGCTACTCCAGGTGCTGTAACGAAAAATCTAAAATCCCCACTGTACACTGCATGCTCAGCACCAAATACTAAATGGACACAATTAGCAACTAACTTGTGAACATACTGGAGCATTTTGCAGCTAAAGACTCAGATATATCCCTCAGGAGTTGGCAGAGACCAAAAACAGAGCTAAAAGAGAAATAAATGATAATGTTGCTCCGTAACTGCTGGATGTGTAAATAAGCAACTGTTTGCTAACAAGTACACCACTTCAACTTAAAATTTGATTATAGGTCAATGCTGTGTTCACAACTACCTTTCACTGCTCCGAAGTGGCCAAAGCAATCACATTTTGCAAGTAAAAACAATCCTGAATGTCTTTTTTTCCCCAAAAGACCCTGCATGTTGCTCTTTAGCTTGTAGACAGTTATGGTTATTTTATGTAGGAGTGTTGTTCTTTAATCACTAAATAAACAAGCCAGTTCATTAATTTATATTTTTTTTGTCAAATATTTAGTTATCTATTGTGAAATGAAATTGTCCAATAAAGAGTATCAATAGTTGCTGTGTGCGTGACTGCATTGATCATGTTTTGTAAGAATTTCTCAATTGTGATATTAAATAAAATGTTATGTTCCAAGCAATTTGATATATCAAGTTATTGGCAAACTAGACATGTACATAAGCAATGCAGGTGATTGGGTGAGGGGGAGGAAAGCATGGCCAAGTGTTTGGAGCACAATGGTTACTGGGTGTTTGGCAGTCAAGAGAGCGTAGGAGAGCTCAATGGGTTTGTTGAAATTGTTGTATTCATAAATTGCCACTCGGGGAAGGAGAGAGCTCTCTAACAGGAACTGCCCTGTTTGTAATTCTAACTGGTATCAGACTTCCTACCTTCCTAAAAGTTACCCTGTCAGAGATGTCTGAGCATGCTCTGTGAAGCAGTTGCAGCAGAACGTGTAAACAACACATGTTAAGTGGTATTAAGATGGCTGCCGCTACTCAATGCTAATGATTAATAATTTTCAGAGCACAAGAGAAAATATATTGACTCGTTTATCTTCCCTTTGTTGTGTCTGTTACCTGAGCCATTCATAAATCGCTCAGACATCGTCTGTCCCCATGGAAGCTGAGTGATCAGATTGTGTCTGTTTCCATTTACAAACAAGCAGTCACTCAGGAAAATTTGAGTTTATTGAAGTTTACTATGAGTCCAATCAGCTGCTTTGTTAAGAATAGGCCAATATCATGTGAGCATTTTCTACCTTTACTACAGGCAATAGGTCTTAATAGGATTGACATTAAGGTTTCAAACCTTTACTGTTTGCCAGTCCAAGTCAACCAACAGTCAGTTACTCACTCCAGGAGGTAAAAATGACCATCCCATCTCCTTGTTCCACATAAATATGGCACAAGCTAACTCTAGTCAGAATCTAATAGCACACATTCAGTGTTAATCATGATGAGACTGTGAGCCACACAAAGTGGTCCTCTTTGCAGCTCGCATTAATATTCGCCTCGTGTCTAGATTGTATTCAGATATGAATTATCCATATTACATTCATACCTGGAATTAAAAAACGTGTCACAGCTATGCAATGTGTCTGCATTTCCACTGTGATTACGATCACGAGTCCTGACAATATCCACTCACATTTCAAGCAAAACAATTCATCTAATTCATCATGAATTAGCAGCACTGAATCTAGAGCTGAACGTTTGTATTTCTTTTATTAAATGTATTTAATGTCATTGTTTTTTTTACATGTTTGAATATTTCTATATTAAAAATGCCTTCTTATATCAATATAACAGGTATCTTACATAACTTCTTCTGCAGATAATGAGAGTGTTTTAGGTCTTTTAGCTTTTCAAATCTAAACCTGACAGCTCTACACCAGTTATTGCTGGTCAGTGCATTGTTCTTTGTGGTGGTGCGCTGGGGATGCAGTCTGGACAGCCTGGAGGCAGTTAGCACAGATGAGGTTAAGGACTAATCTGTATCTTGTACAACACCTGCTGTCGCTTCTATTGTGAATTAATGTGGTGACAGAGCTCCTTCAGTGTCGGATTCATCATCACAAGGTGCAGCACAAAGAACTCTAGAGACTGTTTTATGCTAAAAACCCAAAAGACTGTCTATCTAATTGTCTTAGATAGAAGAAGCACCACATATGAAGTTCCTGAGATATCAGTGCAAAATACAGCAGGCCCCTGGCACTTTCTCGGTATAGTTACAGCTCTGAATCTGCTGCACCACCTTGAGATTTGGGTCTTCTAATATGAAATGACCTGATTCTGAACTCTGCCAAAGTCTGAGCCTGTCGGGTGGAGCTAAGATGAACGGCCATTGTAAGGAGGTTTTTGCAGGTACTGCTGTCTGGATTGTTACAGTGCTCAGTGTAATTTAAGTCAGAGTACCGTGACCAGTACCACACCCTGTTGTTCTACTGGGTCTGACAGCAGAGATGGTTTATCAGGCTGTAGTTTGACAGAGTCTACAGTCTTGTTAATGAAGCTAACAAAATTCATGAGAAAAATGCCTCAGAGTGATACTTGTGATACTTTCCTCATGAATTTCTTTGAAGAATTTCTCTGCAGGAAAATTGGCAAAACAAACATTACTTAAAAAGTACTGGGTCATTAGCAGAAGGATTGTTAAAAGATGTTTAATGATTTTGGATATTTTAATGTAGAATCTTAAACTACTGAAAACAAATAATGAATATCTATAGGAACACCAAAGAGGAATGCCACATTTATTGCCACAAACTACTACTACATGCAGCCGCCCCGTGAGTGATGTGAGACTCTCATGCTTAATTTCTGGGACTGGCAAATGCATTTGGATCAGTATCACACACACCTCTGTTGAAAGCATTTGGTTTTTGTTAGCATACCAAATATAATTGAAATCTGGTTATGTATGTATGCATATGTAAAACAACAAAATGGGCCAAGCAAAGACATGAATTCCATGCATCCAGAGACCAGGAGCCTGGGGCCGTACATGTAAACAAAACCTGGGATGTCTAAACACAAACACAATGTGCAAATATATTTCTCACTCTCCAGCTGTACAACCTGGCTATGTACTGTTCATTTTAATGGGGAAGTGTTTGTGTTGCACAGCAGCAATGAAATAAATGGTTTGGCCATTGAAAGCAATTAAAAACTGTGCATATGCCTTCAAATGGACATGCTAACATGCTTAAATTGAGATATACAGTAGTAAAAAGTGATAGTGACTATCAAATTGGAACAAACAATTATACAATTCATGTAACACTTTCCTATGCAGACGCCTACAAATGTCTTATGTGAATAGATTTGTAACAGATTTCTGCTTAAACTTTGGTTAAATCACTTATTATGCAGTTATTGATTATTTTACAAAAGTGGTGTTTGAATTGTTGTAAACAATGTAGTGAGTAATGAGTAATGACATTGATGGAATGGGAAAAAAATTGAGGCAGACTAGAGTTACACTCAGTTTTGAGCCCATAACTCTAAGCTGCAAGCCTTGATTTAGCAGTAGGCCATCACCGTGTTGCAACAGAAAAATCACAATCTGATCTAAAAGTTTCTGACACTATGACGAGACATTCCTCCAGCATGTCCCCTAGGACCTCAAGGAATTTGGATGCACTTTCATTCTATTAAGAGGGTCATGTGCAAATTATCCTTTTGATAGATTTTTTATTCAGTCACCAAAAACAAATCAGTAAAAGTCAAGAGAGATGACTCCTTTTGATTCAACAGCATGTCTTGCCTAACATTGATCAAACCCAAATGTACATAATATAGGAAAGAAATGTATGTGATTCTATAGAACTTCTGACTGTCCCAGTTTGATACAGTTGCATGTATTAACCCAAGTAAAATGATGACTAACTGGCTTTGCCAAAGTAATAAAGTTGAAAATGAGCAATGACAGCTTTGGCACTCTTGAAACAATAGCAGTTTGGTAAGAAAGTGGATTTAGACATAATGATGATTTATTTATTTTATTGCATTTCTTTTTTTGACCTTCGTTTAACAGATTTAATATTTCAGCCTGTGACAAAAAAATACTTTGCTTAGAAAAATGTGAGCAAATTACCATGTCAAAAAATAATGTTCTCTATTGTGAGAACCTAAATCGAACCAACGAGCAAACTGCTTCACAGTCAGCACAGGTTTAAATGTTTTTGCTGTTCTGAGTTCTGCATATTTTGTTGACAGAAAAAAATGAGGTGATAGACAAAGTGAAGGGCCAAACTGTGAGAAAATGGGGCATTTAAAGTAATACCAAATTATGGCTAATTGTTATTGATTTAGTTTTGCTAATTGCTATTAAGCTTGTTCTTGTGCAATGTACAATTTCACATGATTGTGATTTAAAACAACGATTATTTGCACTGATGAGATAATTTTGTAAATGAAGAAAAAGTTTGTGGATGTTTCCCCCTGATGTGTGCACTGGTCTTCAGTGGTCATTCTTCACAAACATGCTTCCCCTGACAAGTTCTCTGATCCCACATTACATAAAAACTGTTCTGGAGCACAGTTTCTCTCTCACACTGTATAGTAACACTGTCCACTGTCCTCTTGTTACTGCATAGCTGCAAAAACAAAGAATTCCTGAGTGGGCTGTTTGAAACCAGATAAGTTATCTGTCACTTTAGCCTATTATTGTTGCTAGAAAGCTGTTTTTCAATTGCTAAACTTGCTGACACAACACAGCAGGGTCAACTGTCAGAATGACTAATTGATGATGGGATTGACAGTATTGATTTGTTTGTCCTAACATTACAAATCTCAGTGGAGATGATTGTGGCTGTGTCCCAGTTCAGGAGCTGCCTCCTTCAAAATTCGCAATTCCAAAACCAAAAACATCATAATGCGTCGACAAGGCCTGTCCCATTTCAAAGGCTACTCTAAATGTGACCAAGAAAAACAGCCTTGTTTAGCTGAATTTGGAGGACACATCATTTGAGGCCCTCAGTATGCAGCAGTTCATTGCACCTCAGCCAGTTGTTCAATAGTACATTGATGTGGTTCTTTTGAAGACAGGAAAGAGCATGAGAACATGTCATATTTACCAGGTATTTGTATCAACAAATAAGACCCACCAAAACGCTCCACTAGTTTGTGCAAGAGATGGAGGTTCAACTACAGACCATCAGTCATTTAAACAATACACCTTTGTTGGCCTAAGAATTGGGACACATCTTGTTTGTTTTATCATGTACCGTCCTCTACAGAGAAGGCAAGTTATGGAATTTGCTGTTGATTCTAATAGAGGAGCCATTGGCCTTCTCTTCAGGAAAATATTTATGATAACATGCCCACTCATCCGATTTCTGTTACATCTTGGCTTTTGTTTTTCTGAGAATCCCCTTAGGTCATGGCAAAATGACTTCAGGTGGAGTTCACCTGTTTTTGCTTCCATCAACATAAACATCGACATAAACAAAGAAAAATGTATATTTTAAACTGTGTTTTTTTTACACTCATTCATTTTACTCATATACTCTCTAAACAATAACCATCAATCCAAACTAAACACCATATCATCATTTGTATCTCATGGGGTTGCTACTGCAAATATTGTATTTCCTCTCTTTCTGTATAAAAGATAGTTATAAACATCAGCAAGACTTTTACTGTAATGTTTGTTATTACTTGGTTTCATGAAGTGGTATTAGATTTTCTCTGCAGTTACTTACGAACAGAGCACTTCAACTGTGCACATTCACGATTCTAAATGCAGATTGCTATTTTTTCCTCTAGTTTTCCAGTGCAAAGTCAGAACAACAAGTCTATTAGTCGATGGGCTAACTGAGGCGAACAAACAAATGGTCTCTGTTTTGAATGGCGTTCATGATTCTCATCGCACTTTGCTGCAGTTATATTGTCTTCCCTGTTTTCAAATGGCCGGAGTGTCGATGTTGAAGTGAAATGATAGATACTATCCTTTACTTGATCAATAATTCTGCTTCCCTCCAATGTTGTCCAGCCTGCCACACTGTGGACTAATTAGATGATAAAAAGTGATGGATGTGTATTAAATTCAGTTGGCCCTTAAGAGAACTCCTTTGGGCTTTCTTCCATTTCCAGCTGACCTTTTGGATCCTAACTTTATTGTATGTGGATGCAGTTATATCAATTTGTTGGATGTTTGTTATGCAGCAATTAGCCTTTGTTGCATTGATTCACAAAAACAAAAATATAGATAGATAGATGGATGGATGGACAGATGAATAGATGGATAGATAGAATAAAACAAAGCATGCCTATTGATCCTTGTTTCAAAACAAGAGATAATGAGATTTCACACATTTACTCCCAGATAAGTCACAGTGGCTTTGCTGCAAGAAAAGGGACATATTATCCCTACTGGTGTTTGTTGTGTCAGAGAATCCAATAACCTCTATGAATGGGTCATATGTTCAATAGCATCCTGTGAGGATGTGAGGACCAGTCGACCATTATTGGAGGGAAAATGAAGAAGGTCAATATCAAAACGGCTCAGAGTTCAGAGTGGAATGGGTATTCCCAACAGGATCAGTGAGAGGCCACTAGAGCGCCCTTTTACAGTAACTGCAGAATATTTTAATGTGGCCTATTTCACCATCAAGGTTCAGTACATTCTGAAAGAAAATGTAAGCATATTTAGTGTAGTTTACAATGGATGTCTTCAAGCAAAACAGCTTATATCTCACTAGGGCAAAAAGCAGGATTTATTTTTCCAACAGCACAAAATGACCAATACTCCAAAACTCATTTCAAGACTCTCCCAATCTCTTCCTCTAATCTACTCCCCACACGTTCTCAGCTGCTCAGTGACTAAAACACCTTGTGCTCAGGCCAAAGACATGGTCCCAGAACAATTGTGTTATTACTGTACAGTATTTTGCATTAAGAATATCTAAAAGGTAATGAGCTCTGTCAGGGGTTTTTGCCTCTTAAATCTGAAGATACCAACTATTTTCCTATGACCTTGAATGTTCCCTAAGAGATAAGGGATTTGTCACTGCTTTGGATGATGTCTTCCTTTGTAATGTCCAATCAAACATTTTGCAGAGGATTTGGTGTTTTTCTCCTTTTTCCTCATAGTGTTTACTCGTGTCTTTTGATCATATTTTCTTTTTTTACGCATCCTCCCATTGTGCCAGTTTTAGGGTGTTGATGTTAGACTGATGCAACACTTGGCCTGCTGTGCTCTTTTTCTTTAAACATGTCAGAGCACAACCAAATACTGGGGAACAATTAGAGCAGTGGTGAAAATGTTCTGTTAGGCATCATCACAGAAAAAGCAACATACTGAATGAGTGTCTTTTGGAGCCGGCCTAAAAATACTTTTCCTCTAATGACCAGTGAAAAGTGTCTTGAATTGATGACATCCATTTGCCCTTTCCACAACTTTTGCTTTGGAAGTCAGTCCCAGCTATAATGTCCTCCATGGAGTTGCTGTAAAGGCTCACTTTTCCCAAGGGGTTATAATGACACCTGGACTGGAGCTGCGGGGAGCGTGTAGCCTGTGGACTGAGTCGTTGTTCCTGAGTTAGCAAGATGTCCCCCGGTGCCTTCCAGGTGTGGCTCCCTCAGCATAATTAAGGTGGGATCTGGCAGGGCTTCTGGGCCAGGGTCATTCATCAACTGGATCACCCGCAAGATTAATGTGCACGAGCTGCAGCGCTCCAATGGATTGCTGCCACTTGCTAAGATCATTAGCGTTGGCCTCCGTATGACTGCAGAGGGCTCCGCTCAGTGGATGGGGAGATTTGCAGCTTTGCATACTAAATGAATAGTCCATCATTGCCTAATTAAGGGATTATTGGAGACACTTGTGTCCAGTCCCCCGGACAGTAAACCATAACTGAAGGGCAAACTAGATAGATTAGCTCCACCTGCTTAGTAGCAAAGTGCAAAGTAATGAAACTGCTGACAAAAGTAAGCTCAAAGGAGAACGAGGAGGGTGTGCGTCATTACACAGCATGTAAATCCCATAGAGACTCAAATACGCTGTTTAATAACTCCCAGTTTTACTGCGTAAGGAGTCAAGATTGCAACATTTCACCATTCAAGCACAGTTTAGCCGGCTCTGATCCTGCTGATAATCATGTCCCGCCACTTTAAGAAGACAGAGTTTCAAATTAGAGTTTTACCTTCCAACACTCTGTAGTTTTTTGTAGAGCGTTAATATAATAACATTATTCACACTCAATAAACTGACTGCATCAGCATCTAAATTTCAATTGTCTAATCAAATGTTAACAGAAAGACATTTGTCCACTAAGATGGTCCAACAAGAAGCAATAATCTCCTGATTTCCAATTGATCAGCAATCTTCTACAAATAATCAATGTTTTTATCTTCTAAGTCACAACAAATAATGGCTGTTTGTATTTAAGTCATGCCTTAAAGCTACAGTAGGCAATATTATTTCATTATCATATTGGTTGAAATATCACATTTTCACCATTGCATGTTACTAATGATATTTAACTTTTGAAAACAATGTGTGTCTGTGACAGCAGGTCCCTTTGTATTTAGATCTTTTAAAAATTGGACCTGGTCTGAATCAAACAACCAGTCAGGGTTAGCCAGCACGTAACTAGCCAATCACAGTGACTCTGTACAATAGAACAGACTTCTAGACTCCCTACTTGCTTTCCTTTCAAATTTGAACATGCAATCTTTTTTGGGGGGGCTACTGGACAGCAGCAGAAACAAGTTGTGAACACAATTTTGAAATATCATCACCCTTTAAGTTGAAATGGCAAACTTTTTAGCAAACAGTTGCTTATTTACACATGCAGCAGATGCGGAGCAACCTTATCCTTCATTTGGAGCCGTGTTTTTGTTCACCTGTTCAATATTCACTCTCGATTAGCTTTGTTGTTGTTTTCTACCAACTCCTGAGAGAAATATCTTCCGGCTGTGTAGCTGCTGAATCCTCCACTATGTTCTCCAGGTAGCTGCTAACTTTCGTCATTAAGAGTGACCCCTTTCACAGTGTCATTTCATACATTGTTAGTATAGAAATATTCATAATTATTAACTTCAAAAACACTTAGACTCATGTGTTCAGTAGATTTTATCCTCATTTTTCATTCCATAATATTTAAAATCACATTAAGCCATCTCTGAGGGTAAAGAAAGATTAAAAAACAAACACTAATATACTATTGGTTTATGTGTTAACAAACAGCATTGCCTACTTAAACATTCAGCAAATAGAAAACATGAGCATCTTCCTGTATCTACCTAACAGATTTAATGCATTGGCTCTGGTTTGGTCTCCTTCAGCTGCAATGGAAAGTTTACATTTTTCATCAGCCATTTATTTAGCTCATATCTCTGTGGTATCATGCTGGGCAAAACTAGTTTGTCTGATTTGGTTTGTTGCCTATAGCTTTATACTGAGGTGTTAATGATAGTGTGGATACTCAACCACATGGTCAAGTGCTACCTGGGAATTGGGTTTATATTGTTCAAAGGTTGAAATTACATTACATTTATTAGACAGATGATTATATCAAAAGAAACATACAATAAGTGCATTCAACCTCCACACTAACAAGAGCTAGATGTCATCAAAAATATAAAAGTATTCTTTTTTTGAAGCAACACACTTGCATGCAAAATTCAACACAAATTTAAATATGTCAAAATGAAAAAGAGAGGAGCTTCCACTTGTTGTGTAAACCATCATACAGTTTCACACTGAGAGGCAAGGGGAGGGCTGAGCACGGCTTTTCTGGCTGTAAGCCTCCCTGTATATGAGGCTTGTTTTTCATTGACTGTGTCAGGAATCAAGAGGGCTAATCCCTCAGAGACTTCAGATGAAAGTTTCAAAAGAAATAATGAAAGGCATACTGCCTAAGGGTGCATATCGGGGTGAATGTACAGCAAGCTGGAGAGAACAGCAGTGGCGCACGACAAGCAGCAAAGGAAGAACATAACAGCTTCCCTTGCTGCCACCCCCACCAGTCTAACTATAAATCACATATTCTGTCTCCAAGACATAAACAAATATGCAGCAGAGCACATCAAAAACTTGGCACAGCATGAATACTTATAAAACGTAACATTTTGCAGCTTGTACTTTTAAAATATCTGAATGATCTGTAAAAATGACTAGAGACTTTTTGAAAGAGAACAAGAGAGCACTGTTTTTTCTGTTGGCTTTGTATCAAAATGTCTTCTACCAGTCTTAGGATATCTTCCAATATGAAAGTTTTGCATATTTTGTGACTAAGATATATGTAATGTGCAATTTGTTTTCATAAAAAAGAATCAATTGATCTCCTCCACTCTGTTTCAGTGGTAAGGACAGGGCCGCACCTACACCCGCACCCTCTCCACGCAACAAACTGTGCTGTCCATGTTTCTGAAACATCAGCGATGGCAATTTTATTTATATAGCATGTTTCATTACAAGTAAATCCAATGAGGTTAAAAATGACAAGATTTTAAAATCTAGATGTAAACATTAGAACATAGGTAACATGAGCACCATGAATGAGTAAAATGCAGAAAAAAATGCAACGCTATCCATTGTTCTCAAACAATAGCTAAGAGATAGTCACATCATGTATCTCAACCAATATATTTTTTGTTTTTTTCCTATTTTCTATAGATATATTAAGCTTAAACAGAGGGGGCAACAAATACAATTGAGGAGGCTAAGCCTCCTTAAGACCCCTTGTGGTGCTGTGCCTGTGTGCTCTATATGATATAAAGTCCCTGAATCAGATTTGGCAGCAATGTTTGGAAAAGGCCCTTTCTCTGTGGTTGCGTGTTTGTGTTTGTTTTTTGTGTGTGTGCTTGCATGTATTTTTCTGTGCCTGTGTGGGTGCATGGGTGAGTGCCATGTGGATTCTGTCCACATTGTTAGGTAGGTAGATATGAAATTTACTCTTGGCTTTTGGAAAAATAAAACAACGTACAGAAATGTAACAGGATTATACCTACCTGATGTTTGCTGTAAAACAACAAATATTTCAGTTAAATTAGTAAATAATAATAATAAAAAAATAAGAGTTGAATTAAAAACAGCTGGGTAAATGTGTGAATCTGGTGGACAAATCTCCCTCTCCTCTTGTCACAGCTTACCACATTATGGCTGTGTCACTGTTACACCTGTTAGCTGCCTCTTTGTTAATGCATACCATCTGTAGACTTGCAACAGGCCACAGAGTTGTTGGGGCTGCAGGGTGACTGCATGTGATTTTTTACTAAACTGACCCATTTCCTTTTTAGGTTGGAATTCCAGCAATTGCGAAAAACACTATATGTTTCTATCATTCCTTTGAGTTGAGAGATAAAATGGCCCACCAAGAGATAAGTCAGTGTCAGACCTTACCAATTTTGCCTCTCCATTTCTTCAACTTCGTTTTTATAATGTGTTTCACAAACAAATCGTTCTTGTGCCCTCGACTCCTGCAGTAGATGAGACATGTAGACCCTGACCCGGAGGCTTGAGCTGCATAGAGTGTGCACCATACCTCTGAAGATACCAAATTAGAATGCTATACTGTTCACGTACCATGTGCAGTGAATGGAGAACACTCCTTATGGTGCTGGCAGAGAAGTGCATCTGCATTCTGCTGGTCATGCATATGTAAATATCTTTTTCCCCCTCCACATAGTGATGAATTGTAGGTAGGGCCACGCAACTTGGCCAATAACCCTTGCAATTATTAATGTGCAAATAAGACTTTTTGAAATATGCTGTTAAGTCAAATTTCCTTATACAGTAAAACCAGTGTGGCTGTTCTTAATGGTTGGTTTTACTGCTGCCAGCCACAGGCAGAACATGTAAGCGAGGGTTTCATAGAGGCTTATTAAGACATCCATTGAGCTTGGTTTACGTTACTGTGTCCACAATAATTAAAAAATAATCAAATGAGGGATGAAAACTCTGCCTGGTTAAAGAGTTGAGATTTTAACGAATTTTGACTTATATTTCAGTTTTTATGGCAGCAGAGATGTTCACACTTCTTACTCCCTATCATTTACCTTCTAGCCCAGGTTTCAGCACACAGACAGCTTGTAAAGTACAATGGTAATATGCTTTCTGCTGGGAACATGTGCAATGTGAGAGGTCAAATCAGCTGTTTCCAATCAAATGCTTCTATAATAGCACACTATAACTTTATGAACACTCATTTGCTAAAATGGAATTTGTTTTGGAATTAAAAGTTGGTATAATCTTAGGAGAATCATTTGCTTAACTAGCACCCTACTGTTAACATGGTTCAGTACCCAGCACAATAGAATACACATTTAGGTTTTTAGGTATATGTTTAGCTGTCACTTCTAATGAAACAAGCTAAAGATGCTCTAAAGATATATACAGTGGGTACAGAAAGTATTCAGACCCCTTTAAATGTTTCACTCTTCTCATTTTATTTCTCATTAATGTCACTCAGCACCCCATCTTGACAGAAAAAAACTGAAATGTAGAAATGTTTGCATATTTATTAAAAAAGAAAAACTGAAATATCACATGGTCATAAGTATTCAGATCCTTTGCTCAGTGTTGAGTAGAAGCACCCTTTTGAGCTCGTACAGCCATGAGTCTTCTTGGGAATGAT
>JAVQJD010086975.1:0-10693 GCA_036023655.1 Nannoperca australis
CAAACTAGCAATATCATTTCACTATGATATTGTCGAATATGCTATACTTATATAAACAATTTGTCATTTAAGTGCTGTTGTATTCCCGGAACAAATGAGTCTTTAGTCTTTTCTTGAAAAGACCATGTTCACCATGGTTTTCTAACTTGTTCTACTTAGCACTAAAAACTATGTACAGCTATGGCCAGTGGGAGTGTTATTAGTTTTGCAGGTACTGGGTCCTTCATCAAATTATTGGGGAAATATCAGAAGATAACTAAACCTATTACATCTGACCCCTTAAATCTTCTTGCCCTCCCTAGGTTGGGAACCATTGCTTTAAGGCATGGACCTGGTTATATAAATGTTTAGTGCACAGTGGCACACAGTATTGCTCATTCCCAAATAAATACACAGTCAGTTGTGTCAGTTACAGGTGATCTTAGTTAAAATTAGATTGTAAAATCACTCAACCATCATATCAGGTTTCTGCAACACAACACAACACAACACGTGTATTTCTCAAAGTTACTTGTTGTTTAGTTACTTAGACTTTCCAGACTCTTTCCACTTTGTAGTCTGCATCTGTTCACATGCAACAACAAAAGTGTATGTTTTCAAAATGAAAGTTTCTTGCTAGGTTGCCCTTGAAAAACACTAATACGGTCATTTTGTTTTTCATATCTGTCATTCTTGGCAGATATGAAAAAGATACACATGCTAATAAAACACAATCTGACCACAGTATGTCATCATATGCTGACAACTAACAATAGTCCATAAAAATAAATGGCAGTGAATTGACCCTAACTGAAATCAGGAAATTGCGTCATGGTCCAAACAAACAATCTGGAAAATTGATTAATGACCAACATTTCCCGTAGGTCACACACATCCACAATACTATCCATTGCTGGACAGAAACATGAGTGGATACTGTGTAACATATCACTGGAGAACATACCAGAAACTAAGGAAGGCTTCTAACAAGTCATACCTAGGCTGCCATTGCAGTAAAGGTTTCCTTCAGACGTGGTTAAGACATACAAACTGATGTCACATTGAAGAACTGAAGAAAATGATGTGAATCTAGGCACCTATGCTGATTCTGGAGTGACATGTTAGACAGTACATTCCATGCCTTTCCATCAAACACCAAATGAGGGAATGTTTTTTGGATGGATGTTGTTCATCCCTCCAGTGGAGCTCCACACACTTAAAGAATCTATGCCAGGGAGCACTGAAGCTGTCCTGAGGGCTGACAATGAAACAACACTATAGGTTGGGTTTCTTCTTTGTCGGCATTGGTGTGTAGTTGCTATTGTCATTAACTAAACCCAGTCAGACGTAGCTTGACATGATGAATCTTCTTCCAGTCTCAGAAGTGTGATCCCAAGTCTGCCAGTATGGCAAATCTCCATGCTACTGCACTGTTTAGCTCTACAGTGCATAAAGCATGTGGAGTCTTTTTTTCAGCTCTTACTTGAAAACTCTGAGTGCTCTCTAAGACATTCTTGTGGTTTGAAAGATGACCACTAGGTGGCACTAGTGAATCTAGCTGGTAAGAAGCCAACTTCAGTTACTCTCCAAATTCATGCTGCAGAATATTTGAAAAAGCATGTGTGTGGCCCTTGATGGAATGAAACTGCCATGAACCAGTGACTGGGGGTTACCTGATTTATAGTTCACTGAGTTGGAGGTTCGTTACTATGGAAATGTGAGATTTCCAGTAGTGTACTGTTCAGTTATTTAAAAAAGTGATGGAGGTATACAAGCCTTAAAACAAACTTAAAACAAACTTCTTTCTCGCCTAAGGGAAAACCAGTTCCAATTAATGTATCATGCCCCTGTAATATAAATATAAAGATATTGGATGACTTCATCAGTTAAAAATGACAGAATATCAGCTAAAACAACGCTTAATTTCCATGTCTGGTGTTGATGTTAGTGACTGAAAACAAAAATCCATTCACATGTGTGTTCTTAAACCCTCAATATATATCATGGTCTGATCCTGCTAACAACTTTAATCTGAGTCATCCAAATCGCCTGTCATCAGCCCAAAAGGAAATCCTGGCTGATCTCATGCCTGTCTCACATTTAAACAAGAATCAAAATACAGTGCAATACCATAATACCAACGATACCATGTATTACACAGTAAAATCTGAATGATGAATAATATACTTTATCAAGTTCAGGTCAATTATTAGAAAATACTTTTTTGGACAAAACTTTTTCAGTTTCATGACTGCCAAGAATATCCTAAGATTTTTCACAAAACAACAATAACAATAGCTCTTCTGACAGGTAAATATTTTTCCTTATAGAATTACTTGTATTATATTAATTATTATTATAATTTTTTAACACGATTAAAGGGTCATTATTAGAATAGCTATAGCATAAAGAGATAAAACAAAACAATCTCAACAAATACCTAATTTGACAATATTTTAAATTTCTTAGTATCTAAAAAACATATAATGAACTTCCTTGGGAATATGTATTATTGATTTATTTATATTTTTTTATTGACGTTGAATCATCTGTATATGTATTTCATTTAATTTTATTATGACAGATAAACAAAAAAATCATGCTTTAACATGACCCAAGTGTGAACCAATAGCATAAGAGTGCGGTGCCATACGTCAGACGTAAGGGGCGTTCCAGAGGCGCGTCTTCCCCTCAGTAGTAAGCAGAGTTGACTATAGCGCTCCAGCTCCATTAAAAGTGGCTCCCCTGTTTAGAGAGTGCGGGCGGACAAGGGGGCGGACCGGCGAGAGGAAACTTGACAGAAAACAAGCTGACCTCCATATGAGTGTTATTATTTATCTGCGTCAATATTTCTGAAGACACGCAACTGTGCCCGCTGACACACGCGCCAGGGGCTGCGACGGAGGCGCGCGCACAGCGAAGGAATAACGTTTACGGGAGAGCGGAGAGAAAAGGTGAGACGAAGGCAGAGGAGAAGGAGGCAGCGACGAGTAAGCGGACTCAGCCACAGGTAGTCAGCTGTCGTGGCAGAAGATATCAAAGTGCAGGCGGGTCTCCGGTCGCTGATCGGGGCGCCGCGTCGCAGCAGTAAACGGTGGGGAGAGAGAGAAGAAGCGCAGAACCCGAGAACCACACCGCTCCTCTGCCGCTCCTCTGCCGCTCTGTCAGTCCGTCCGAGCGGGCTCCTGGTCAGAGGGAAGAGCAGCCATGTCCCGGAGAAAGCAGAGCAAACCCCGGCAGATAAAACGTAAGGATTAAAGCACTTCATTACTTAACGTTGTTGTTGTTGTTGGTGTTGTGTTGTGTTGTGTTGTTGTGAGTAGTAGGAGTGTGCGGGCAGCCACGCGCGCTCCTGGAAGCGGCGCTTCAGTTGAACTGTGCGTTCACTTTAAAGTTAATAAGTAGCCCGTGAAATCCAACCGTACCGGACCGTCGTCAGGAACGAGCTTCGTGACACCGTTCCAGCTCCAGCTCGCAGACTTCGTCTCACTTGGCAGCATCTCTGTCTCCACGCTGCAATAGTCTAAAACTAAAAACTAGTTTTCATTTCTTACCCTGCACACAGTGTTCTGTCCACTGGCAGCTAAACGTGTAACCGTGGCTTCCTGTTTAATTCTGTTGTGGAAACGTCAGTGTTCTCTGAAAAAGCCGATGTGAACAGAGATAAAGCAGCGATCCGATGTGAGCCCAGATAAAGATTAAAATTGGATCTTTTTTATTTGTTTTCAGTCTGAGGCGGCCGTTGCATTTCCCCCTGGCTTTTCACTTCTCTTTTCCAGAGATGGGGCGTCAGATAGGCCGCCTGGCTGATCTCTCTGGCTGATAGCTGCTTACAATTGGATCTTTTTTTCATCTATCCTTTTAACTCAATAATGCATCTTAGGACCGTTTGAAAGGCCTTGTTCTGGCTTGGGCGCTTGGCTGGTCTCCGTGCTTGACGACTTCTTCCTGTTTAGAAAACGTCTGAAGGTTTATCGCCGGTGACTGATGTTCACAATTGATATAAACGCATATTAATGATGTTGTCATGGACCCCTCCGTGTGCTCTGTGCGGCCAAAGGATGGGCCTGTTGCACTGTGAGCTGACGAAGCAGCAGTCTGCTTTGTATATCACTGTCGTGGAGATGGAAGATGAAAGAAAAATGTGCATGTTTGGAAGCTACAGGTGGAATGGAAACCATGACAGCAGGGCCGTTTGTTTGGTAAGTTATCACATTGAGCAAATAATAATATCTGGTCATCAGTGATTGTGTGACTGCGTTCCCAGAAACCTGCTGTCTTAAAGCAACATTTGGCAGTTTAGGCTGTGTGGTCTCACAGTACATAAAAACACTTTGACGCAGCCTGATATTAATGATTGTGTGCCCTGGCTCAGAGTTTCTGCATCTAATGGCAGTGATCACAGTTTCTTTTACCTGGCTGGTGAGCTTTGTTAGTTTTAGGAGCCACCAGCGTTACACCATGTCACCAAGTAACTCCCATGTTGCTGAGCAGCCTGCAAACTAAAAAAAAGGTTTTTGTATGAAAATCACAGTTTTCAATAATGGGGTGTAGTCACAACTTGGATTATTAGTAGTGTCTCCACAAGGTAAAGGAAGGTTAATTCTGCCAGATGGAGTGGCTGTCTTTGCTAAATGTACTCCGCTGGAGGTAATTGAGTTGGTCAGACTACAGGATGCAGCTCTTTTGTTTGGTTAATATGCTCTCTGTATGCTGCTTTTTCTGCTATTAATGCTCGACCAAACATGGTTTGATCGAAGAAGACGGTGTGTCTTTCTGCTGCTCAAGAACTCGCTCTACATAAGTGATCTATATCATTGTTTAAAGATTGTCAAACCTCTGAATGTGCACCCACAGCGGTGAAGCAGCCTGTGCTGTCAGCCTGTGAAGCTAACATCAACATTAGCATAAGCAGCTGGTGCACAGTCAACAGGACCATGGTAGGTCTCAAACATTCTGACGTGACTTGTGCGTTTGTTTTATATTCTGTTATATTATATAACTATATATATAGTTATGTTATAAAACAACCTATATAAATGGCATATGATTTAGTTGTTACTAATAGATTTAACGCCTGTTTATCATTAATGGACACTATTGGGTGTAATAATAATAATAAGTATAATAAGAGAAAAACACCCAGTGAGTGTGACGCCGCTCTCACACTCAAGACTGTTCTCCTGTCTGGCCCCCCAGTGGTGGAATCAGCTCGCACATCTGTCAGAGAAACAACCTGTCTGACCACTTTCAAGAAAAGACTAAAGACTCATTTGTTCCGGGAATACAACAGCACTTAAATGACACATTGTTTCTATAAAGTATAGCATATTATACGATATTATAGTAGAATTGTATTTTAGCTTGAAGGTATTGTATTTGATAATGTACAAAGAATCTGTTCTTAGATTTAATGCTCTTTTTGATTCTGCCATTGGCAGCGATGTACTTACTTATAGCACTTGTGATTCATCTCCAGCCCTTACAAGTCTGATGAGACATCTTGTTGTTTTTTGATCATGGTTCTATGCACTTTATGTAAAGCTCTTATTTGGAAGTCGCTTTGGATAAAAGCATCTGCTAAATGCCTAAATGTAATGTAATGTAATGTAGCTTTAATAACCCCACCACCATGCAGGTACACACACACACACACACATCTAAATGATGCATCCAATGCACCATGATTGTTTGTGATTTATGTTGTCTTTACAATCAAATGAACACATCTACCATTTTCTAGGCTAAAAGGGGTATATTTGATAAATACAATGTAACTTTAAAGATGCTGACATCTGTGTGACAATAGTAAATGTCTATGTTAGTTTGAGCAGTTAATGTTTGAATGGATAGTCGCACTGAGATTCTTTCACAACTAACACAACACGGTGGTGCATGTGGTCAGTAAGTCAGCATCGATGTAGATTTGCTGTTGGGGTTTTTTATAACCCACTTCCACTCTCCACAACATGCTTTGGGATGGCACTTAATGTGGTGCACCCTCCACGTAAACATGCAAACGGAGTGGAAGTGGGTAGGGAGAGGGTGTAGGGTGTGGTTTAAGAAAGACCCCTGTCTAACTTTGGCCACAAAAAAAGGATAGAAGTTGTGTTTTACTACACTATGAATTCAGAATTTCATTGCCTCTACTACTACTCTTGTCTTGATCTATGATCAGATCTGTAATGGCTCAGAGAACCCAAAAGAACGACATGAACACAGTTGGTATAAGATAAAAGCTCAGGTTTATTGTCCAAAAGCAGTCAAGGGTCAAAAGAATATTAGGGTCGGGCAGAGAATCATAAAATCATAAAAGGGTCAGGCAGTTGGCCTGCATTACTTCAACAGTGTAAGGGCTAATTACGGAATACAACATATAATAACATATAACAACATTTATAAATCTGATACTTTGCATCAGATTTATAAAACTTTGTGTATGTATATGATTCTGTTTTATAAATAACACATAATCACAAGCTGTGTCCCAATTCAATAGTACACCCTAAATCTAAGCAAGTTGTGAGTATGTACAGTGTTTACATTGGAAACGTGGAAATGTTAAGCAGGTCTGAGTATGCTGTGGGAAATAAAATGATGGCAAACTGAAAAACCAAAAGCATACTAAATGAAAAGAATTAAACTGAGCACAAAAACATTAGAATTGTAATTTTGTTTGGCATGTTAGGACTAAATCACAAGCAATCAAGCAATTCTCACCTATTTTTCTACATCATCATTTTAGCAACTTCTTGTGCACATGCTGTGAAAATGTATTTTTTATTAACCCTAGGTTAAGTACTAGAAATGACTAATGTCACACTTCTTCACTTTAGTCTCTTAGAACAGCACATACATCCTGTTCCTCTTTAGTGTGTAATTTCCTGTTGCAGTTTGTTGCAGTTTGACAGACAAGTGTTTCTCACACATCTACAACTTCTGTGCCTTCACTTACCTTCTATCCTTTGAAGCATGGGGAGCACGGTGGAGATGTTACTATGGGCCTGGATTATCCTGGACTCAGGGGTGTGTTCAGTCTCACTGCCGGAAATCACTAATGGAAAGTTCATTGATGAATGTGTGAGGGAACACAACAGGGCGCGAGTATCTGTCAGTCCAACTGCAAACGACATGTTGTACATGGTAGGAAAGATGGGTACTTTCATTTCTCACTATGTTTCTCATGAAAATTCTCATTTAGCCCTTGTGGTGTCTATCCATGCAGATATAGTTTTGGTTTTATTTGTTTGAGATACCAGTTTTGGAGATTTCCGTTTCCCCCCTAAAGTCCTGGTCACACCAGCATATGAAATAGCAACATTTTGCTGTGAAGTTTATTCATTTCAGTGGATTTACTGACAAGTGCAAAGTTTAAATCAGCCCACAAATCTTGCATGCATTTTTGTTCACTGAGAAGTCTTTGGATTATCTTGGACCCAGATTTGGGGAATACACAGTATTTTTCTCTATTGTTTTGGGTAGCAGAAGAAATGTCAAAACCTGGACAAATACCACAGGGAGGAAGTGAAAATACTTATTTTTCTTTTGGATGAATCAATCCTTTAAAAATAATTTTAAAAGAGGGGATCATTACAAAAGGAGAGCTGATTCATATTCTTTATGTGTGCTTGTTCAGACATGGGACGAGGGCTTGGCCATTACTGCAAGAGCGTGGGCAAGACACTGTGTGTTTGAACACAACACCTACCTCAAAGATGTCCGCCGCATGCACCCTACCTTCTCCTCTGTAGGAGAGAACATATGGACAGGCTACCCACCATCAATATTTAATGCGTCGAATGCCATAAAGAAATGGGTGGATGAAAAACAACACTATGACTACAAAAGTAACAGCTGTACGAACGTCTGTGGCCACTACACACAGGTGTGTGCACTTTTACTGTTAATGTACTATGATAATGTCCTTTCTGTTTCCCTGTTTGTGATAAAATCACAAGAGAATATAATAAATATCACAAGGGCCAAAGAAAAGGAGAACTGCTCAACATGTTTTATGTTTGGTCTGTGTTGCACAATTTAACCCTTTCGTTGTCTCCAGGTTGTGTGGGCAAGCAGCTACAAGGTTGGCTGTGCCACCCAGCTGTGCCCAAATGGTGTCAGTAATGGATTTACGCAGGAGAGTGTTGTATTTGTATGCAACTATGCTACAGCGTGAGTTGAACACATCTACAAGTACACTACAACTCTCAGTTTGAAACTTAGGAAACTGTTTTTATTTGATAGTTCATGATCCAACAGGCAAGGATCAAAGCAGTCCAAAAATGTTTTAAAATATTTATTTTTCTCTGGTGAGATTGTAAAGTTCTCTGCACACCCAATGTAACATTTCTCTGCAGGTGTTTGAGGTTGGGTTAAGGTTTCAGTCTGCTTTCATGTGAAAACAAGGAAGTGGGGTAGTGTTCACCGCAACCGCTTGGCAGAGTTCAGTACATTAAAGCAAGAGCCTGGCTGTATTCCATGTTCTTCTTAGTATCAACAACTTGCATGAAAGACATAAACCAAAAATGAATGTAGCTTAATAATGAGCAGTGATGGACTGTAACTGTTAAAATTTGTAATTTAATACAAATTTGAGCTACATGTGCTTTACTTGAGGATTTCCAGTTGATGCAACTTTTTACTTGTACTTCACATCTCAGAGGCAAATATTGGACCTTTCTAGTCCTGTGAAAACCATGCATCTCCAGATTTGGTTTAGAATTTTTCTGATGAACTTAACTGTGTTTTAAACTATTTCCCCACGTGCACGTACTGCTGCCCCAAACACTCCCTAAAGCAACAAATGTGTATTAATCCACCGCTGTAAATAGTCCCCTACAAATGTACTTTTCCCTTCTGTTTGAGTAACATTTCTTAAAAACTACATTGTTTCACTGTTTTAGGAAATGAACAAGCATTAAAAAAAACAACTATGTATTTATCAGCTGTTTTTAAAGATCTACGTCTTCAGTAGGAACCAACGAGTTTATAGAGTAGGGAAGTCAAATAGTATTGAGAGCCGGACTTAGAGATTGTTGGTTTGGGTCTTTTCATTGGGGATTTGTTGAAAATAAAGGGAAAGAAAATGTCAGCCATTTTCTTTCAGATGTAGCCTACTTTTTAAGATCACAACATAACAGATTTGGCTACCTGTAATTTCTACATTTGAAAAGAATAAAGAGAGGATGGAAGGTTCAGAGCAAAGATGACCCCAGAATGGACAAACATTTGCTACCTACGATATAGGAAATTAAACTTAGATGATGGTTTTTCGTGCAGGGGTAATGTGATTGGAACGCAACCATATTCATCTCAAGGGGCAGCCTGCTCTGGATGTAGAGACACCTGTGAGCAGAACCTCTGCCGTGAGTATATATATTCAGTCCCCTTTTGGGGGATGCAAAAAATCCTTAATATCCTGAATTTGAATTAAGTTTTAGTCATACAGGTCACTACAATGTTTAGCTACTTTTGCCTATTTTTACACATTTTATTTCTTGTTTTTTTTTTATTTGTTGAGAAAAGAGATTCTCACAGTTCAATGATTTCAGGACCAGTAAAAAACTAGATTTAAGAAAGCCAAGACAAAAATAAAAGCTAGATCTTTGATGATGTTGCGACAAAAAACAGAAAAATAAATGTAAAACATGTATCTGCTCAGACAAAACAATAAAAACAACTTTTATTAAGTGTTAAAAGCAGGCATTTCTAATGTGTCTTAATGCATTTGCAGGTAGCCAAGAACGAGATTCAGAGAAAAGTAAGTGACGGCACATTAACCGAAAAAACTGTTTGAAGCAGAGATGGAATCCAACTGGGTTATAAAATACACAATTGATTTGCTTAAAAAGCAGTTGTCAAACAGTGGTTAGTGAATAAGTGATCAATACACTCCACTGGATTAATCAGTTTTCTGTTCTAGGTACGAATATGAAAAGTACTCAATCCCGCTTCATTTGTTTTTCCAGGCTACAGCTGGATCCCAGACTGGGACCCTGTCCAGGCTACCAGTGGCTCCAACTATATAACTGTTCTGATTGTCCGGCCCATTGCCCTCATCTTCACCTTTATCACGGCGTTTGCAGTCCACCGCTTTTACCCCGATGTTTTCTGCTATGAATAGACCAGCTGTGGTTACCTGAAGAACATGGACTTGTTCAGCCAGTGCTAAGATGAAGATTCAAGTTTAATGTAACCTTAGTTTTGTTTGTCCATAGACTGCCTTAAAGTCCAAACAGAGCTGTACATAAACTATGCATGTATTCTAACCACCAGCTTTTTTATAGAGCCACAAGTGACACAGCTAGCTACAGTTCTAATCAGACAAAAACAAGCTACACTGTAAAAAAACAAAACAAAAAAATGTTAATGCATCAAATATAATTAGATTTACAAATTTTCATTGTTAGAAAACGTCTCTAAAATGTAATAAAATCAAGGAATGACAAAAATGGCCAATTTTAACATCATTTTTTTTTTTTTTCATAGAATGATTCAATCAATCTACACCATGTGCTTGTCAAATTACAGCTTTCTTGAATAAAAATAAAGTAAAGTTATTTAAATTAACGGTCACTTTGCTGTCTTTTAAATTTGTCAACGGAGGTAATCTGTCAATAATTGCTCTTATACTTGAAATTTACAGTGGATAACTATTGGTTTATCTGCCTCAAAGTAGTATGACAGACTATTTATCCACAAGATCTTACTGTTA